>JABSTR010001133.1:0-100000 GCA_013339765.2 Haemaphysalis longicornis
TCCATTTTAATCTTCGCCCGCACGAGAAAGCCCAGAGCGGGCCGACGTGACATCATCTGCTACTTGCCCCAAACTGTTCCCGTCGTGGCTCCCGTGACGAAGCCGACGCGCTGGCTGTGGTTGGCACTCGCTGCTCCGGCGTGTGTACACGTCATGGTTTTGGGACTGACGTCATGCTGCCCGGGCCTGTGGGGACGGCGAAGACCTCGGCCGGTCTGGGTGCGCGCGTGCGCTTGCTCGCGCGCGCTTCCAGAGAGGCAGCGATACGGCAAGAATGGTGACGCCATGTGATACATCCTGTCATGGCGGCCGCTCGGCGTTTTTTTGTCGAAACCGAAACTGGCACGAATAAACGACGCCGTAAATGAATGTTTACGCTGCGCTCGACCGTCTAATCTGTCATTCTATGATTAGTGGGCTGGTAGGCACGCATAGCAGCGAAAAAAACGTAACATGAAAATTTTGTGTCAGTACTCCTTTAAGGTTTGCCAGGTGACCTGCCGTCTTCTCATTCTGAGCCAGGTGGTACTTCTTCTCGCAAGGAATCTGTGCAAATGCGTTAGGATTTCTTAAATACGAAGCGTATATTCAACATCACAGCGCAGATAAACATGCTAGCATACTAAGCGTCTTGACATGCTAACAGAAGACAAATAAATACGATAAGCATCAATAAACATTCTAACTTCCGCAGAGAAGCGCTCGAACACCCCTGCTGCGTCCTATTTGATGGTATAACTGCACTTAAGAGCCGCGCTGCTACGCGTGTCATACCACCAAAACGTACTTGAAAAACAAGAAGGTGAGATTCCATTGACGTTCTGTTCAACTGACTCGGCGCGCGCCATCAATGCCCTAAATTTCACGGTGGCACGGCGGGGGAGTAAGATACCAGATTCAATTGCGTGTTAACTTAGCGTGGCGTACTTCGGTAATTCTAGCTAGCGTCTGCATGTAATTAACCGAGTAGCTACGAGGTGGACTTCGATTTAACGGATGTCCAGTGCATATCTTAAAAACACGCTCCGTTCATCAGCGCTAGTTTTGAAACATCATCCTTCAGTACCAACCGATCAATTGCTCGTTTGATTAAGAAATTTCTGGATTTTCACTTAACACAGCACACGGGGACGGTACATAAAAATGTGAATCTCCTTCTCAAGGTATGTACAATATTTCATTTCAATAATCTCAATGGTATTGAAAGTTTAGAACTTATAAACAACGCTAGCAATCAAAATAACCAACGTTTGAAAAAATGCAGGCACCGAAAGGAACGCTGTCTGCCGTATTCAAAATACACAGGTGCCTCCTTTCTTTTCTCAGAAGAAGAGGCAGTATAAACACAAAGCAATAACAGCGAATCGCGCCCATGACGCCCAGGCGCCAACAAAGGCGGCGCAATGGACAACTTTGCATAGTTTCGAGTTCGACCACGGCCCCTGGATCAAGCGCACTTCATCGAGGGGCTGTGGTTTCGAATAACACATGAAACACTCACGCCACGTAAAAACTCGTCGGCTCACCTTTTTTCCGCACGGTTGGCAGAACACGGTCTCTCCGTCTATTCTGTAGCATGGTGAGTTAAGTGTCCACTGTCGGATCAACGCACTTCTGGGCGTATTCCGTTTCGGCATGGCTGAAAAGGGCAGCGGAGAAAGCCAGACCGTGCACGTTGAAAGACCGGACCAGAAGGGAAGGGTGCCTCCTATTGGTCGGGTCCAATCGCCTAGAGCCAATTTCTCAACTAGTAAATTACAAACAAGATAAGGGCGTGTACGTCACAGTGTTTTTAGATGAAACGCATCTCTTGCTCGGGGCTATGTCACTCCTGCGTCTGTCCGGCGGCGGCGTCCGTCTCTCCTCCACTCTCCTCCTCTCCTCTCTCCGATAGCCAACGCTCTCGCCTAACAGCTATGGTGGCTAGAGGGGGGAAGTGTGACGGGCGACGTATCCGCGCCGTGGAAAAGAGAGGCGCGATGTGCGATGAAATTTTCCGGCGCCGCTAGGGGCGCTGAAACACCGCTGGTGTGCTCGCCGGCGAGCCCGCCAGGGCGCCCGCTCACTCGCCCGCGTAGTAAACCCCGCTGTGTACGTCGATCGCCGTCACGTCGAAGCTCGGAAGCGTAGCTCATGTGCCACTGTGCCAGAGGTGTGCAGTGCGTGATATTGTGCAATTCATGTGCGATGTAATAGGTAACGTTGCGTGCACTGATGGCGTCGAAAGCGCGAATTATGTGTTTTGCCTGGGTGAAGCGGTTACCGGACGTGCAGGATATGTAACGAGAAAGTTTTGTGGTAAAATGTCTTGCCCGTAGTGTGCTTCTGGCCTGACAGCCATCAGAGCAGCAACTGAATGCCTTGCGGATAGTGTGTGCACGCTACAGTTTGAGAGGGGAGGCCTTTTGTACCCTGGCGATGCGTTGGCCACAATTGTAATGGTGTTAGAGGATGCATTTACGTTGTTCTTCTCAACAGAGAAACTTCACGCATTCAGTGTGCACGACTTTATGCAGTTTTTGAGCAGTGTAACACTCCGCCAAGTAGGGGGCGAGCTTCACCGCAAAGAACTTACTGAGAAAATTGTGGTAGGCTGCATGTATACAAAGTCTTTGAACAAGAACAAGGCTTTTCAAAGGGAGCGCCAGAAGCATTTAAAGTTAACGAGGGTCAAGTAGAGTCCGCTGCATCTCCTTGTCTGATCTGTAAATATGATAGGTGTTCTATGAAATAAAAAGCTCATGTGCGCTCCAGTGAACATTTTGCGTATGTGGATTGCTGTGCTATATGTATTTCCTCTGACCTTGTGATTCCGCGCTGTAAAAGCTACTGTATTGTAAAATATTTGCTGCATGTTAGGTTCGCCAAAGCACTAACATGAACACATTATTTTACAATACTAAAGCTTCTGTTAAAGGTATACCGTGCTGGCGAACGCTGAAGCGAACAGAACGACGAAGAGTTGCCGCGATTTATTTCGTGTGTCCCCAACGTAGTTTTTTGCTTGTTCGTATGTTTTTAATTTTTTATGTGTGTGGCCACCGACCATACGCCGGACGGGTGAAGGACTAAGTTGAAAATCCGCGTTCCGAGTCGTTCGTGTTCGCTTCCCACATTTGCTTGCATTAACTTAGCTTCGTGCCTTTTCGTGAATGCCAACGCACCCAGCGTCTGAAAATTCCGCTTCGCGTCCGGGTGTAAAATACACTCTTCATCAAAGATCGAAAACAGCGCTACGATGGGACAAAGAGAGGCGAGACGAGACCGCACGCTGTTTTCGATATGCAAGTATAATGCACCAACAAGCCCGCATTGAGACTCTTTCTCCTTTATTTTTAGATTGACACATTAAGCTTCTCTTGCCGTTCGCTAGCTAGCGAATCACGCATAGGTTTTTTTTTTTCTCTCCTCACTAAAATAAGTTTAGTTAGTCGTATTTATGCAGCTCTAAGCTGCAAACAGCTCGTGATGTTTGCACCACGCATCACATGTCCTTCAGCACAAATTTAAAAAAATTGACTATCAACCACTCTTTTTTTATCGCTCAAACGTTTTCCTCCGTTTCAACGCAAAGTGTGCGCGACGCGCGTGCTAGCGGCTCTGCGCCGCTCTCTTCAGCAGCCGCGACGGCGGCACACCAGCGTCAAGTAGCGCCATCTACAACTCTGCTCCGAATTTCAACGCTCCCCTGTGCGCCCCGCCGACTGCCGCCCGTCACACGTCCCCCCTCTAGCCACCATATAACAGCGGCGGCGGCGTCGGCACAGGTGCGTCTCTCCTCCACTCTCCTCCTCTCCACTCGGCGGCGGCGGCGGCGGCGTCGGCACAGGTGCGTCTCTCCTCCACTCTCCTCCTCTCCTCTCTCCGATAGCGAACGCGGTCTCAGTCGACGGTCGTCCGTGCTCGGGATGCTCTCTCGCAGTACTCGACGATTGCTTGATGCGACGGTTCCTTTAGAGAATCAACCCAACGGAAACACCAATGGAACCACCCAGATGCGTTGCATCACACCAGGGTTCCCGTGAGGGGAGGTGGGCGTAATTTTTCCCCATCACTTTCTTTGCCCCTGACGGTATCATAGTTCCCCTGGGGAGTAGAGTTGTGCGTCCACCGCCAAGTCCTGCGGGAAAGCCACCCGTAAAGCATGCGGAAGCCGCCAAGCCGCCACTCCGGTTGCACCGGCGCAAAGGGAGGGGGGGGGGGAGTGTTAAAACGAGGACCAGGTTCAAACCCATAGAAATCAGAACAGTAAATATTTCCAGGTAGAATGAATAAAGGTATCAAATTGCACTCGAAAGCGAAACTTGACGCTACATAGTGCTGATTTAGGCACCAATTCGAGAAAAAAAGGCATTTATAGGCATTTATCGGAGTTTAGGCACCAACACCCAAAATAGGCATTTATAGGCACTATAAAACCACCATAGAAGCCATCCTTGACCTCCAATTCGTGCTCATATATCGAAATGGGGCGATAGGAAAGAAAGGGAAAAAAAAATAGGCATTTGCCTAAAATCCGGTATCACAATTAGAAGCGAAGTCATTTTGGTTAGAGCAAATTCTGCGGAAGCGTAGGGCTTGGCTGTATGGAATGGTCGTTTTGCAGTGTCTCACATGGCTGCTGTGAAAGTTCAAGTATTGGTGTCGGTCGGTGGGTTTTCTGTACACAGAAGTATCCAGTCTGTGTCCGTTAGTTGTTATCTGCACGTCAAGGAAATTTATTGTAGAAGTTGAATACTCATGTGAGAATGAGATATCACTGTGAGCACTGTTGAAATCGGATATGAATTGTTTCAGGGCTTCCTCACCATGAGACCAAACCAAGAAAATGTCGTCGATGTACCGCTTGTAAAACAGTGGTTTTAAAGGGAAGTTCTCCAAGAACTGTCTCAAGGGTTCCCATGAATATGTTTGCATAATTTGGGCCTATTTTTGTCCCCATAGATGTGCCACTTATTTGGACGTAGTGCTGGTTATTGAATTCAAAATTGTTTAATTCAAGTATTAAAGTTAACAGTTTGGCCAAAGTGTTGCTGTCAATAGGTTTGTCCCCTTGTGAATTTTCGTAGGCTCTTATGACGGATTCTATTCCACCGGCGTGAGGTATGTTTGTATACAAAGAGGCTACATCTAATGTTACAAGGAAGGAGTCATCCGGTATCGTGAGGTCTTTTATTTCACTTAGAAAATGAGTAGTATCCTTTATGTACGAATTGAATGTGGGCGGAATTTCCCTTATAATGTTGTCGACATAGCTAGAAATGTTCTCGGTCACGGTTCCTATGACAGATATTATGGGCCTGCCCGGATTGTTGATTTGTGAATTTTGGGAAGGAGGTAAAAAACGTCCTGGCGTGCAGTGCAATGGAATAAGAGCTCGCGCAGTTTTTTTTGTCTTTCAGTTTTTCATCCCTAAGTTCAAATATAGTACTGCGGACTCGTTCTTTGTATTCTAATGTCGGATCGGCCGCAAGGGGCTGGTAGAAAGACGTGTCACCTAATGCCTTTGCGCTTCAGTGTTATAATCCGTTTGGTTCATGACAACAATGGCTCCTCCCTTGTCAGCGGGCTTTATAATGATGTGAGAGCGGGTGCTAAGGATTTCTAGTGCCCTCTGTTCCTTTCCTGTGAGATTCGGTCGGTAGGAGGTGCGCTTTCTATATTCCGCTATGACATCTCTTTGAACCGCCTTGATGTACGTATCCATATACTTGTCACGTTGTGGTGGTGGCGTCCAATTGCTAACTGATGGAAGGCTCGGTCCTGTGTTATCATCTCTGGGGACATCATGATAGTACTCTTTTAACCGGAGTGAGCGTGAGAAATTTTCTAGATCCTTGTACAGTTGCAGCTCATTTAATTTTCCAGTGGAGGGACAAAAGGATAGCCCCTTAGACAATGCGCTCAATTCATCCTTTGAAAGAGTAACGGTGGAAAGGTTGACTACATTATGAGGAGTGTCGGGCTCGGGTACATCATTATGGGAAGATGATGTCTTAGGTTCGGATAGGGATAAATCAACACCGTCGCGGAGCATTTTTATATATACATATAAAATATATACATATATATATGTATATATTTTATATGTATATTTATGTATGCATATATATTTGTATATACAGTCGAGTCCACTTATAACAATACCGGTTTTAACAATATATCGGATATAACAATGGACAGCCGCGGCACCGTCAGCTTTTCATTGTATTCTATGGCAAAAATAAACCGCTTATAACAATGCTGTCATGATGCAATATCGGTTTATAACAATTAAATGTGGGCACTGGAAACCAACCCTGAACGAAAACAAAGATGCAAAAACGCTGCGACAATGCCACCTCAACCCCGCCTATTACGCATAAGGGCATGAGAGCATACGCGCGGCGGCCAGGCGATAGCGCACTTGGCCTCGCACGCGGCGAGTGCGCGCCGAAGAGGCTCGCATGCCACCGCTGCTTTCGCCTGCGCGGCGACGCGGAGGAGGGAGAGGAGGACCGGATGGGCGCCTCTACGGGCAGTGGGGCAGTCCATTCTGAGGGTGCGCCGCCTGTAGAAAAAGCACCGGGGCGCCTAAGCCGCCGCAGCAGCAGCGCTGTGTGCACTGTGCCGACCTCCCCTATTCGCTAATTTGGCCACGTCTCCCGCTCCGCCGTTTGCACGTGTTCAGAGTCTGTAACTTACCAGCGTCGTTTTCCTTGCCTGTTGTCACTGTTCCTGTTCTGTGGTCACTGTCGCCTCGATCCTACTGTCCCCGCACGCGCGGACATCGTTGCGCATTAAATGCTCTTGTTTGTCACGTTTTCTTTGTTATTTTCGGCATAACCCGCTTATAGCAATAATCGGTTTATAACAATGATATTTTCATGGCCACCTCAATATTGTTATAAGTGGACTTGACTGTATATGTATTTGTATGTATGTATATGTATATATACATACATATTTATACATGTATATATGATTTGATTGATTGTAGGGTTTAACGCGCCGACGCAACGCAGGCGATGAGGCGCGCCGTAGTGGAGGGCTCCGGATTAATTTTGACCACCTGGGGATCTTTAACGTGCGCCGAAATCTCGTACACACGGGCGTTTTTTTGCTTTTCGCCTCCATCAGAAAAGCGGCCGCCGCGGCGGGAATCGAGCCCGCGGACCTCGTGCTCAGCAGCAGAACGCCTTAGCCACTGAGCCACCGCGGCGGGTATATGTAATATGTACATACATATGATACATACATACATACATACATACTACATAACATACATAATACAACATACATACATACATACAACATACATACATAGAGAAGGGAGTCCTCTCCCTGAAACGTCAGTAAACTATTTCTATTTTCTACGTCTTTCTCGTTTGTCTCTGTCTCTACTAACCTTATTTTTTTTCGCGCTCTGTGTGAGTTTTATCTTTTCGGACTATATATATATTGTAAGCTATGACTAAGGCGGACATTAGCAGCCGTATGTGAACATTCTCCTCAGTGGCTATGCGCCAGATGCTATGTGCCACCAGCCTCGCTCTCCACGCACATCGTCGTCCGCGTTATCATCATCGGTATGTTCTGGAATCTCTGCGCTCGACCTGAGCTCGCTAACCTGTCGCTCTCTGCGGGATTAGTTTAATAAACCGGTGCCCCTCACATGTGGTGGAGGTAAAGCGGTCTGATCCTTCGTACCCTCGACCCCCCGACTTACCCCTGGAGCTCCGTTCAGGTCGTCGCCTACCACAAGAGGCCATGCCGATGACAGCTGAACCAGCCAGCGCGGCGGGTTCTGCAGTTCCACCGTGCTTCGTAACCAGCCGTGAGCGGGACCCTCCCTTCTTCACTGGGCTTCCCGGCGATGACTTCGAGGATTGGCTGGATGAATACAACCGAATCAGCTCCTTCAATCGGTGGGACGATGCCTTCAAGCTCCGTAACGTCTCCCTTTCCCCCAGAAAAGTAGCGAAGACGTGGTTCTACAACCACGAGCGCGACTTCACTGACTGGCAGCGATTTACTTCCGAGCTGCGCCTATTCTTCGGCACGTCGTCTACGCGTACGGAAGCCGCCAAAAAGAAATTGGACGAGCGCATACAAAGACCTGGTGAGTCGTACATATCCTACATTGAGGACGTTCTCGCATTATGCCACCGTGCCCACAAAGACATGGCGGACGACAGCCGAGTGCGCCATGTCCTGAAAGGAATTTCTCCCTTCGCATTTAACGCGCTGGTCGCACAGAACCCCACTAGCGTTAACCAGGTCGTAGCGATGTGTCAGCGCCTCGACGACCTGCAGTCCCTCCGTGTGTAGCCAACCCAGTGGGACTCCCGCGCTTCCATGGACGAAGCGGACTTGCGCTCCATGATAAGATCAATTATCCGCGAGGAACTGGGAGTGCAGACACCGCTCGGCTTTTCAGAATCACGACGCGAGACATCTCCTCCGGATCTGCGCGAGATGATCAAACAAGAGCTGGCCTACCTTATGCCGGCCCCTCCCCATCAGCAACATATATTCATCCACCCTCAACTCAAGCCGCATTGGCTTCGCTGCCTTATGCTTCCAATGCCCCGATTCGACACCCTCTCTCCGACTCGGTTCTGTTCGCCTTTCGCACCTGTGTCATCCCCTGTCCCTCGACGCGACCATGCTCACCCGGTCTGACCATGTGCATCCTCTCCCAGTGCCACCTGCTGGTCCCGTTCAGTTCTGCCAGGTCCTCCTCAGTTCGAGTATGGCTACCCTGCTTGGCGTCCCGTCCCGCCCAACCTGTTTCTATTGTGGCATCCGGGGGCATATCTCTCGTTCTGTCGAAGACGCCGACAAGATGAAAGGCTCGCGTACTCCCCCGTTCCACAAAGCAGGAGTCAACCGTCCTACGACTACTATTCGCAAAGGTTCCCGTACGCACAACGTTCGCCGTCACCCGCAGACTACCAGGACCAGCCCCGCAGCTCCCCGTCGAGACGATCTTCCCCCAACGCCCTTCCGCCGCCGCTCTACCTCGCCGCTTCGTCCTGCCTCCAGAACACGGAAAACTAAAGGCGGCAGTTTCTGGGGGCGAAACTGCGTCACTTCGGAATTCTGCGTCACTTCGTCGAACACGTTATCAGTTTTAGTTGAAGGAATTAGTGTTGAAGCTCTTGTGGACACTAGTGCGAGCATTTCGATAATTCACGAAAGTTTATGTTCTCGACTGCGAAAAGTAAAAACTCCATATTGTGGCCCGGCTCTACGAGGTGCGAACTCCGCTACTATTCAACCATCTGGACTGTGTACAGATCGTGTTTTTATCGACGGCATTCGAGACCACATTCAGTTCGCAGTACTGGCATCATGCGTTGACCAAATGATATTAAGCTGGGATTTTCTTAAATCGGCATCTGCTGTGATTTCTTGTGGTGAACCGATGATTCATATGAATGATACAGACTTGGCCAGTGTTTCGGATACTGCAGACTTGCGATTGGTGGCGTCCTGCGACTTAACTCTTCCCTCTGCTCAAGAAACTATACTCTCGGTTAATTCGGACAAAATTCTCGACGGTGATGTACTCATTGCTCCGACAGGAAAACTCCCCCTTCATGGCGTATAGTCATATCCCCCTGCCTCGTCCGTTTTTCTGTTCTGGCCGCAGCGAATACTCCAGCCGAAGCGGTTTTCTCGCCCGAGGGACCACCGTTGCTTGTGCTCCGCGCGACGATGCAGTGAATGTCGTCTCATTGGGATCTGTTACGTCGGGCGGTGAGCACTAAGCCTTCATCCTTTCCCATTAGTGCAACAATCAGTTCGGATCTCGACCCAGAGCAACAGTAAATGCTATTGGCTCTTCTGGGGAAACACGAAATTTTATTTGATTCTTCTTCTACCATCTTACGGCAGACCTCCGCAACCACGCACCGAATCGACACATATGGCTCGTGTATCATTCACTCTAAACTTTTTTTCCTCCCATATACTCCATAGAGGTTCTTTTTCGCCTGTCCTCTAGTGGTCCTCCTTGCAGGAGTTTTTTTACTACATGGAACAGGGAGGTTTTGTTTACCTCCTCAGAACAGGGAGTTTTTAGGTTATAGAAAGGAGGTATTTAGGGAGTGTTAAGAAATGTTCGGGAGAATTTAAGGAGGTCAAAATGGAGTATTCTTTACTTCCTGAAGGGCGTTTTTAAGTGATGTTTATGGAATTTTTAGGCGGTTGAATAGGAGCTTATTATGGCTCCCTTTGGAAGTACTTATGTTAGTTTAGGGGCGTTTTTAGGAGGTTCAAGGGAAGTATTTACTTCTTTTGAATGGAGTTTGACGGAAGCTTGGGGAGTTTTGTAGGCCTTCCGAAAGGAGGTTTTCAAGGCCACAAGGGAGAATTTCTAGTTCCCTGCGGGAGTACTGATTTCACACGGTTTTTCTCGATTTCAGGTTTATTTCAAACGAACTATCGCAGACAAGTTTACATGGTACATGGTGTACACAAGGAGGTTCCGAAATAAATACTTATGGCGACCTCATATTAGAAGTGACAAATGGTACATTGCTAAATAACACGCCAGTTAGGAATTGAAGACAGCAATACGATGCTAGTTGAACAAAACGTAGAAACAATATTACTACAAGAACTGGAAATACGCGAAAAACAAAGATAGGCACAAACACAACCGCATGGTAAGTGAAATCATTATAGAATACTAGAGGATCGAGAACGCGTCAGTACTTATCAGAACTTATCAGTACGCATCAGCGCTCAGTACACAGTGAAAAAAATGGCTGCAGTGGTTTACAACAACAAAAAAAAATTCAGTAGGTGGTGAAATGAGCGAGAGCTGTCTGCTAGTTGAACAAATTGTAGAAACAATAATAATACAAGAACTGGAAATACTTGAAAAACAGATAGGCACAAACACAACCGCATGGTAAATAATACTAGAGGATCGAGAACCCGTCAGTATTTATCAGAACTTATCAGTACACATCAGTACTAAGTCCACAAAGTGAAGAAAAAATGGTTGCAGTGGTTTACAACAAAACAATTTTTCAATTTGTCGTTAAATAAGCGAGAGCTGTGCAACGATTTGATATTGAAAGGTAACAAGCATTTTGTAGGTGGTAAAGGCACAAGAGATAAATGATGTAGGAGACAGACTGCAGTGAGATGGCTATGGATAAATGAGTAATATAAAGAACGAAAAATATGCTGCGGCAAATACCAGTGCGTTTTGATAAAGACACAAATGCGCCAAGAAAAGTGACCGAGTCTGACGGGTTAATTGCAATGGTATAGAACAGAATGGGTGGTATCGCGACAGCTTCTTTAGAGTGAGAACAAAAAGCCATGAAATTCGTGTTTTTCGGATACTTTTTAGTTGATTCATTTCGCACCAGTTGCCAATATTATTTAGATAATTGTTTCAAGTTAAATTAGTTTGTTAATATTATTCACTGAAAGATAGCTGTATTATGAGCATACAGAACGGCCCATCAAATATCCCCTTTTCAGTAAAAAAAGAAAAAAGAAAAAGTCAGAAATATAATACGGAATTCTTTTTGACTACTATCCAATGATTACAGGATTGAAAACAAATATTAGTGAGCGATATTGATGCGATAAAAGTTAATTAGTTCTAAATCCTTCACACGTGGTTTGGTGCAGGCAAGGTCCAAAAAGCCATGTTCCCCAAATGTTAGAGCTCTGTGTGCCTTCTTGGGATATTGAATGTTGAAAACCCAGAACGATGCAAACAGACTACACAGTCCTCCCAGTAAAGATGATGCAGTCAAGACACGCTGGCCATCGATGTGGAGGCTAACTACCCCGTTCACGGAATGCAGGCAGGGAGTCAGAGGAACATCTGCCTGAAAAAGCAAAAAAGAAAAAAAATGCCCCACACGTAAAATTCAAAACAGACACTATGGTTAAATGAACTTAATAATTCGGTACAGTAATAAAATTGTAAGGCCAGGTTCCCTGCGAATTCCAGTACCTAAATTAGGAATGCAAAGGCTTCATAAAACCCAGTGCCAGTACATTAACCGTCGTGGCTTTTGCAGCAATAAAAAAGATATTACTTCCGCACAATATACTCGAGCACAACTTTAAATGACAGTGAAGATAAAATGCAAGTCTCTGTAGGTTGATAGATTAGTTTTTGTTTTTGACTGAAAAACACTTTGGTATTGCATGATTTTGTTAACTGCTGTTTCTTGCTTTAAGATGCCAGCTTGCATCTATTCAAGTGAGTGGCCACACAGTTAAAGATGCAAACCCTTACACTGCCCCTCCCCTACCATGGTGGCTCACTTTCATAGAAAAAGTGGAGCTTTTGCGAGCTGGACGGCTGTTGCAAGCCGTGGCAATACTCACTTCTGCTGGAGGGGCCAACTTGGTTTCCGAATGCAGCCTTGCCTTGTACAGCACAGCCTATCCTGCCTTAAGATCTATGAAGTCATTCAACTCGATCATGTATCAGGATCTGCAGAAGAAAATCGTGTCAGCAAATAATGAATTCATGCCGGACAGGCACCCACTGTTTCAGTTATACTTGCAGATACCTCCACCTATTTCCCTCCTGGTGTTACATCCAAAGCTAATTTGTTACGGCTTGTCTCATCAAGTATGGTCATTTGTCATAACACAGCTAGTCATACAGGAAAGTCCTTCACTGGGTCAGAAAACACTTTTTTTTTACAGTAGTAATAAACTAGGCGACTCAGTCATCCGTATTCTGACACCTTAATATTCTGTGTCACCGAGCTGACAAGCGTGATTGGTGCATAAGGTCATTTGTAGCCGCAACCGTTACTACAGCCTTGTTAGCTAACGTAAACCTTGTTCATGGCCCCAAATTACTTGTGATTGCATGGCAACAAAAAAAAACAGCTGAAATGGAAACGCTATTCTCGCAAACTTACCAACGCTGCATGCGACACACACCTGCCTTAGTTAATTTACCGTGATTGTAGAAGTTTCCGTCACGCAAAACCACAGTGCACTTTTTGGAGCTGCAAGCTCCGTGTCAAAATCGAGTGTCAGATGAATCGAGTAATTTTTGTGTATGGTCTTACTATTGATTATGACAAATTTATTACCAACAAAAGAGTGTGCGCATTGTTCTTGTAAAAAAAATGATATCCTTTTTTATGCCCGGCAGACTTGTGTCATGCTACGGCAAACTCTGTTCTCTTCCATAAGGGCATGAATTTGTGTTTTTAATTACGTGGCCTTAGCTGGCGACTGACGGGCCCCGATTGTATACAGACCCCTCATTATCATCCGAAAGGGAATAAAAACATTTCGGTTTCGAACCACGTCGCCATCGTGGTACACACTATATGCATTTAATCGTTCGGTTCGATAGGCTCATAGCATCTTTTACGCATGTCACCGTTTCCTTAATAGGGTACGCTGTTAGATGTGAAGAGTCGACTCAAGCGAGCAAACAACCCCACCGAATCTACAGGGCACAGTTTTCGAAGGGGGTGGCCGTCTGATCTGCGGCTTTCGCCTACCAGAGCGCTAAGAATGAGTCAGAGCCTTGAACGAAAACAACACAAAGACGTATATTTGGACAGGCAGGCCATCAGGAGCGTTAAAAAATAGATATTACAAAGTAGAGCAGTTAACTAAAAAGAACACGAGCAGTTCGATGCATATGAGAGACACCACAATATTCACCGACCGGGCCCGACGATGCACCGCTGTCGGAGGCGATTCGGCTACCTGAGTAACCGTCACGTTGCTTTGAAACGACGCCGCGCGCGACAAACGATTTCATCTCGAATGCCCTGTTACAAACCGGCCTACAAAAGAATGCGAATGCATACCCCAAAAGCCACAAACAAGTACAATAAAACGAGTGTGCGCTTTTTTCTTTGCCCGTGCGTGTACGTGTAGTGTGCGGCACGGGGACTTCGCAGTTAACCCTATCCAAACGTATGACAAACGCATCGACTGATGAAAGAGCACTTACCAGCGAGCTGTCCACAGCTGTCGCCGTATCCAAATGTTGTTAGCGGCCGTTCGTCGTGTGACAGGGGCACATAAAAATCTTTCCACCAAATGGCACTACTAGTCCTTCTCAAATAAGAAAAAATGATGGCCCAAGGCGAGGCGCTTGAAGCTCCGGCCGCACCAAGTCACCGGCCGCGCTGCATTGATAGATAGCACGGAGGTTGTTTACATCCGGGCAGCAAGTCGTGCCGCCAGGGCAAGTTGAGTCGCTGCAGTCGGGTGCGTTGGCGCGCTGGCACGAGAATTTAAATTGTCTATATATGCGCAAGCAAGCGAAGCAGATGAACATTGCAATTGTTTGCAACGGTGAGAACTGTCTCTTTGTTAGCAGCAGAGTTTGACAACACCTACCGCCAAAATAAACAGATTGAAACAACACGGCCGCGCTGTCTGCTTGTGATCCCGCTGGCTGAAGCATCTATACGGGTATACGTACGGTATCGGTTTTGTAGCTGCATGCAACCGTCGCGTCCTGCTTTCTCGTTCTAATTAGCATTAGTCCACGGTTGAAGTGCTGACACACGGAAACAACACAAGACTAACATGGCGACCGCCCGCTTGAGATGATTACCCCAGATGGGGAGTTTATTGTGGACGTGGTTGTTTACAAGGGACCGAACGCCATCTCACAAATGGTGTTATGTCGTTCTAAATCCTCCCTTTTGCAACACGGATGGGCAACGGTACTACCATGGAGGTTCGTCCACTTGTTTAGACCATGCCTAGGGAGTACATTTTTTGCTATAAGTACTTTTCAGGGCACATTACTTGATTAAAACTCCATTTCCGGCTAGTTTGCGTTTACAGTGTTCGACATCGCCCGTATCACGTCTCACTGAAGGAGCGTCAAATCATTCAGGATCATGTCGACGACATGCTGAAGAAAAACATAGTTCGCCATTCAACCAGCTCCTGGTCATCGCCCGTTGTTCTAGTCCTGAAGAAGGACGGATCTGTACGATTTTGTGTGGATTACCGGGCGCTTAACAACGTGACTGGGAAAGATGTCTATCCGATGCCTAGAATTGATGATGCTTTGGACACCTTGCAAGGAGCCGAATACTTCTCCAGTCTGGATTTGAGATCGCGATACTGGCAAATTCCCATGCACGAGCAAGACAAAGAAAAAAACAGCTTTCACCACGCCTGACGGTCTTTACGAATTTAACGTAATGCCGTTCGGGTTGTGTAACGCTCCGGCCACATTTGAACGCATGATCGATACGGTTTTACGCGGCTTAAAGTGGAAGACGTGCCTATGTTACCTTGACGACATAGTCGTATTTTCTTCTACTTTTCCCGAACATCTCCGTCGGCTTAGCGAAGTGTTAACATGCCTTTCAAACGCCGGCCTGACGCTTAACACAAAGAAATGCCACTTTGCAAGCAAGTCAATCAAGGTATTAGGTCACCTGGTGAGCAAAGAAGGAATCCGGCCCGACCCTGACAAAATCAATGCCGTAGTAAATTTTTCTCGCCCAAACCGTCAAAAAGACCTTCGCAGCTTCTTAGGACTGGCATCCTACTTCCGCCGCTTCATTCGAAACTTCGCTTCAATCGCTTCCCCTCTACATAAACTGCTGTCTTCTGCCACACCATTTCTATGGTCCGACGACTGCGAAGCTGCCTTTCAGAAACTTAAGTGTGCCCTAACCTCTGATCCCGTACTCGGCCATTTTGATGAAACAGCGCCCACTGTACTA
Source organism: Haemaphysalis longicornis (assembly GCA_013339765.2). Classification (NCBI taxonomy): domain Eukaryota; kingdom Metazoa; phylum Arthropoda; class Arachnida; order Ixodida; family Ixodidae; genus Haemaphysalis; species Haemaphysalis longicornis. The sequence continues at coordinate 15,702 of JABSTR010001133.1, forward strand.
CACACCGACGCCAGCGGACACGGCATTGGGGCTGTTCTGTTACAGTGCAGGACATCTTCTGTTGAGCAGGTAATTGCCTACGCCAGCCGGACATTAACACCTGCCGAGAAAAATTACACAATAACAGAGCACCAGTGCCTCGCTGTAGTTTGGGCAGTTCAAAAGTGTGGTCACGGACCACACTTCACTGTGGTCACGGACCATCACGCCCTTTGTTGGATATCTTCCCTAAAGAACTTGACTGGGCGGCTAGGCCGTTGGGTACTCCGTTGACAAGAGTACAGCTTCACCGTCGTCTACAAGACTGGCAAAAAGCACGGGGATGCAGACGCTCTTTCACGCTGCCCGTTGTCCCCCGCTCAAGATGACATTCAAGCGCTTTCTGAATCAACGACAGCCTCACGGATCGCCGCTGTGGACACTTGCACGGGACCACTTCCTGAATTGGCCTCTCAGCAAAGGTCCGACACTTACTGCCGCAACCTCATTGATCTGTTAGACGGTTCCGCTCAACCACGCAATAGTCGTTCACGCCGCCAGCTCCGCCAATTTCGACTCAGTAATGGAACCCTTTACCGGTACAACTACCACCCAACAGGCGAAAGATGGGTGCCCGTCATTCCCCTTGCCCTCCAAAGCAAAATTTTAGAGACATTTCACGACGACGCTACCGCGGGCCACCTTGCCTTCCACAAAAATTATGATCGTATCAAGAGCCGCTTCTTCTGGCCCGGCCTATCCACCTCTGTTGCCAAACACGTTGCATCGTGCGTATTGTGTCAGCGCCGCGAACGTCCAACTTCGGGACCTGCAGGCACACTCCAACCACTGCCGTGCCCCTCCACTCCTTTCGAAGTCGTTGGTATCGATCTCTACGGTCCTCTTCCCATCACTTCGGCTGGACATCGGTGGATCATTACCGCAGTGGACCACTTGACACGATACGCGGAAGCAGCTCCTATTCGCACGGGCTGCGCTTTAGAGGTGGCTGAATTCTTTTTGAAGACGACATTTCTGCGACATGGACCGCCCAAAGTGCTTGTTAGTGACCGAGGCCGGGTATTTCTTTCGGCCGTGCTTGCAGAAGTTCTTCGCGCCACCAAAACTGTACATAGAACCACGTCCAGCTACCACCCTCAAACTAATGGTTTGACCGAACGTTTTCATCGCACGCTCTCGGGTATGCTTTCCTGTTACATTCAGCCCTACCATAAAAACTGGGACGTCATTCTCCCCTTCGTCACCTACGCCTATAACACAGCGGTTCAACGAACCACGGGATTTTCGCCATTTTTCCTTGTCCATGGGCGCCCACCTTCAACTGTTCTCGATAATTCTTTCTTGACTGCGCCTGTGGCCTCTGCATCCAACAGTATCGATGACTTTATTTCTCGCCTGTCTTACAGCCGCCATCTCGCTCGTCTCAGGACGACAGCCTCACAGGAAGACCGCAAGTCAAACTACGACGCTTCGCACCGTGTTGTCTCGTTTAGAGCCGGCGATCAGGTCTTACTTTCCACTCCGCTCCGGACCCCAGGACTGCGCGAGAAGTTCCTTCACCGCTTCGTAGGCCCTTACACTATCCAGAAACAGACTTCACCGGTAAATTACCGTGTTACGCCCACCTCTACTGCCACCGACCGCCGTTGTCGCGGCACTGAAGTTGTACACGTTTCCCGGCTGAAGCCTTTCAACTCCCGGAATCCGCCTTAAGCGCTCGAGTCGGCCGCTTCAGCCCCGAGGGAAATGTTGTAAGCTAAGACTAAGGCGGACATTAGCAGCCGTATGTGGATATTCTCCTCAGTGGCTATGCGCCAGATGCTATGTGCCACCAGCCTCGCTCGCCGCGCACATCGTCGTCCACGCTATCATCACGGTATGTTCTGGAATCTCTGCGCTCGACCTGAGCTCGCTAACCTGTCGCTCTCTGCGGGATTAGTTTAATAAACCGGTGCCCGATGACTCCCGGCCTGTGCCTCACAATATTGTTACAGTGTGTGAGTAGTTAAAGAACGAAATGTTAGCATATGTCCGCAATGCTTGGGGCTATGTACTAACATTTCGTTCTTAACTACTGACCATTCCGACGAAGCAAACAGTTTATTTTTTTCTTTGATTCTTTTAAGGAGACTACAGTCAATCCATGGTTTCCTTATTTTTTTGTTTCTCTTTACCTCAACATTAAGAAATGCTAAGTTTTGTCTGCGAACATGTAAGCATCTTCAGGATTGGTTGCAAGCAAAACTGGGTCCCATTCGGTCACGGCCATTAATCTCTGAAATATCGTAATATTATTATCATTTATAATTATTTGCATAGTGGGTGTATTCGTTGCAGTTTGTTTGTATCGACTTGAAAATGGTGTGAAAAAAAAGGAAGATTGGCATATGATCACTGACATCTGAAATTATTACACCTGCTTGCAAACTGCTTGTTTCGTAATTCGTGAAACATAAATCAATCAATGTCTGAGATACCACCGTCACTCGCGTCGGGATATCAATGACGTTTTCATACCCACAGGGAAGAAAGATGTCCAGAAGATTTTGTGAAGAGGAGTCTCGGGATAATAAATCGACATTAAAATCCCCAGTTACGATTACCGGCGTACGGAGAGATTAACAGTAGTGCAAAACATTTTCTAAGAATTCCAACAACACAGTCAATGTACCAGAACATACACAACCAAAACATTTGATCATGATAGATTCATAGTAAGGATTAACAGTAGAAAATTCTCTGACAACAGTAAAATATACATTTCATTTTCTTTGACGTAAATGGCTACGCCCCCTCCCCTCATATTGCTCCGACACATTGATGCACATCTGTACCCGGAAAAGTGCACAGTATCCCAGTCACCTAAAAACCAAGTCTCAGTAAAAGCTAACAGATCGAAATTATGATTGAGCTCTTGAAGGAGCATATTGTTACGTGGCGCAGGACATGAACAATGAGATGGGGACGATGTATTCTACACTATTTACATTGCGGCTATCGCTGAGCTCGCACCGGCTGCGCGTCAGCCATCTCCTCGTCGTCGTCGATGGTGGTACATCGGGAATTGCCCACTAGTTCGCAACAATATCAACAGAATCCTTATAATTAAAGACGATAGTCTTTCTTGGGCTACTTAAACCCAGAAATTTTGGTCTGTCTGTATGTCTGTCTGTCCGTCTGTCTGTGATTCGATTCAGCCACCCGGCCAAAGTAAAACAATGCCTGCGCAATAGTCTTATATAGTCACAAGTAAATGTGCCCGTCTAAGTCCAGTGTAATGTTCATACTTGTCAATATTGTTGAAGAACAACAAAACATTATGCATATATAACATAAAACAAATTAATACAAATTAATTAATACAGAAAACAAATTAATACAGAAGTGACATTTGCAGCGTTCCTTTATAAAAAATCGCATTTGTTTGATTTTGGCGAGAATAAATACTTCATCAACTGAAGAAAAGAATATCACTCCGCCGTCGCCTGCTGTCGCCCACGCCATATAGCTTCTGGCGGCATTTGATGAAATCAAGTGGCAACAGTTACAAAAGGTTCCACTAGATAGGTTTCACGTTCTGCTTGGAACGCACGTGGACTAGGGAAACGCCGCTCTATAAACTTTGAAGTAGGGCGCCTCGATTAACGCGCGTCTTCGCCGCACGGCAGCGTTGGCATCGAGACACCCGGTTTGGAGCAGTGGAACGCGGGAAATTTAAAATGATTTAAGCAAACCTTTGGCGTCTTTACCTTGCGTGGAGCGCGACGCAAGAGGAACAACATGAGAGGTGAGCGGGAAAGCGAAGGGAGGCATTTACTTGGCAAAAGTCGATAAAGACAATCGTCTTTTGACGACATTTGCAACGAACGGAGCAGATACGCGGCCAATTTTTTTGTTAGGCTTTGAGCATTCAAGCGACGTATCGCGTAGCAGCGATTGAAGGAATCGCGATCGAGATAACTGTTTTGCACCGGATAACTACACATTAGAAAGTTTTCTGCACTGTCTAAAAACCGATAACGAGTTAGGTGCTCATGTTATTTTTGCAAGATCCGCCAGCTCTTTTATTCTGATTATCCGGTCCCGAGGGCCGCGACGCACGAACATTTTTCCGCTTCTGTGCCAGGCGAATTGGTATTCCTTTTCCTCAGCCTTTGCTTTCATCTCCCAGAACTGCTTCTTATTTTGTGCGGTCAGATTTTCGTTGAAGAAAATCGTAGACTTTTCTTGTCTTAGTTGTGCTTTCTTTCCTAGCCATGCTTCTTTCGTTACGCGCGACGAAAATCGTACGAGGACCTTGGGCACCTTGATCCCTCCGTTTTTGTCAGATTTCGAAGGCAGTCGGTGGATGGCCTCTAGATCAGTTTCAGCAAGTTGGGGTAGCTCGAGATGAGTTGCCAAGGTGTTAAGCTTCTCCAGAAGGTTTTCATCGCTGTGTTGGGGAAGGCCATGTATTTCTAAATTTTGTCGCCTACTGTACTGCTCCAGATCGTTGATCTCTTTTTTCAGAGATGCAACATCTTCGGTCTTACTCTTTTCTTCTAGCCTCACGACGCGTTTTTTTAGCCCTGCTATTACCGTGGTTTGCTGCTTCATTTCAGCGAGAACTTCATCGTATTTGCTAGACATCTCTTTCATGGAAGCTTCAATGGCGTCAACCGTTGACTTAATGCCCGCTAAGGCATCGACTTGGGATTTCATTGTGAGCAGTAAAGAAAGCTTGCGGTTAATTTCTGCGATTTCGTCTGCGAAACTCGCCGCTGCAGCCCCAGCCGGTTTGCTATCTTTCTGACCATTTTTGGCGTTTGCGCATGCTCCGCCCTTCCAAGATTCCTTCGCGGTCTTGTTTTTTTTTTTTTTCGGTACGACTTGTCCGTTACTCCGGAGCAAGTTCCAATGTGGAAACTATTTTTACAGATAGCACAAGTCAAATAGAATTCGTCATCATCAAATAAATCACTGCAGAAATGACATGCGTCCGACATCGCGCCAAGGCTTGCTTAGCAGCAGTGACAACCAAACTTTCCAAGAAGAAACTCAAATAGCAAAAACCAACCTGCAACATCAGGAGCGATGCTTAGGCTGCAGCGTGGCCTTGCGTTGCCACTGCCGCTGAGCGAGTGCGCCGGGGCGACGAAGCGCAGAGTCCTTTGTAGGGCATCCGCCGTGACGTCGATGACCACTCTCCTTCGGTAGCCAACGGCAGTCCTTGCGCGCAGTGTAGGCCGCAGTCCGTCCTATCTGTACCGTGCCGGCAGCGACGATTCCTGCAACATCAGGAGCGATGCTTAGGCTGCAGCGTGGCCTTGCGTTGCCACTGCCGCTGAGCGAGTGCCAAAAATACCGCGGCAGGCACGAATGGGATACCGATGGAGTTGATTAACCAGTTAGGACTAAAGAGGAAGGGAAAGCTACTGCAAGCCATCAGAACAAGGTTAGAAGAAAAGGCAATACCGGCCGCGTGGCAAATGAGTAGGATGAACTTAGTGTACAAGGGCAAAGGAGTCAGGACAAACCCGAGCTCGTATAGGCCAGTAACCGTCACGTCAGTGCTGTACAGGTTAGCAATGCAGGCAGTGAAGTTCGAACTAGAGCAGTGGGTGGAAGAAAATAGGATATTAGGGGAGCTTCAAAATGGGTTTCGAAAGGACAGAAGACTAGACGAAAACTTATTCGTGGTAAGCCAATGGATAGAGGTGGCGAAGATGCAAAACCGACCTTTGTGGTAAGCCTTTCTGGACATTAAAGCGGCTTATGATAATGTAGACAGGGAGCTGCTTTGGAGTATCCTGGAGGACGAGGGAGTTGGGGCAGAATTCATTAGCTTACTTAGGGAGCTATACCGGGAGAACCAAGTGCAAATAGTGTGGGAGGGGGTAACATACAATAGGCCTGTATACACCTACAAGGGTTTGAAACAAGGATGTCCTCTCTCTCCGCTGCTGTTCATGATCTACATGGCGGGGTTAGAAAGGAAGCTAGAAGTCAGCTCGCTGGGGTTCGACTTATCCTACATGAAAAACGGGCAGGTGGTGGAACAACGGGTTCCGGGACTAATGTATGCAGACGACATATTGTTGATGGCGGACAACCGGATAAGTATGCAGGGCTTGATGGATATATGCGGTGAAGAAGCGACGCACCTAGGGCTATCCTTTAGCAAATAAAAATCGGGGATCATGGTCTTTAATGACGGCGAGGAGCACAAAACAGTATCAGTGCAGCAAGTAGAAATACCACTGGTGAAAGAGTATAAATATTTAGGAGTATGGCTGAACAACAGCGAAGATTCCACGCAAGCGCATGAGGCTCACCTTAAGACGAAAGGAAGACGGAACGCGGCTATAATGAAGCATAGAGCCCTCTGGGGATACAGCAAATACGAGGTGGTAAGGGGAGTCTGGAAAGGGGTCATGGTACCAGTATTAACTTTCGCTAATTCGGTTCTATGCATGAAGCCAGAGACCCAAGCGGGCCTGGAAGTACATCAGAGGGCGGTAGGCAGATTGGCCCACAGCAAAACTGCAAATGAAGCGGTACAAGGGGATATGGGCTGGTCGTCTTTCGAGGTGAGGGAGGCGCAGAGCAAGATAAAGTTTGAGGCGACTTCGTGACACGGAGGACGAAAAATGGGCCGCGAGGGTGTTTAAGTACCTGTATATGAGGAGCGTGGACACGCGGTGGAGACGGAGGACCAGACAGCTGACCAAGCGGTGCGGAAAGTCGGTAGGGGAAAGCGGGGTTTACACAACAGTTAAAAAGCAGGTAAAGGCAGCAGAGACCACGAAGTGGGCACAGAGAATGGAAGCGAAAAAAAAACCCTGGAGACTTATAGGGCAGAGAAACGGGAAATTAAGAAGGAGGGATTCTATGGCAATACGAGAGGCAGTGCGTTGCTCTTCGAGGCACGGGCAAGGTGCCTGAGAACGCGGGCATACACGGGTAGCTACAGGCAGCAGGATGAAACGTGTGCATGCTGCGGCAGTGATCGGGAAACTATAGACCATATTGTCAGGAGCTGCACAGAGATACGGCCACCGCGGGGTGAGGGGGAAACGACGCTGGCGGAGGCTTTGGGGTTTGGGGCGAGGGGGAACCTCAACTTCAAGACCATAGAGGTGACGAAGAGGCGACTGGAGTGGTGGTGGAGGAAAAGTAGGGAAGGGATGGGTACGTAGGCGGAGTAATCATACGGATGAGAATTTAGAACAGCGAGGGGAGAAAAAAGGGGGGTGGGGGCGATGAGTTTAAAACAGAAAAGACGGAGAGGTGGGAGGGAGGAAGCAAATCTAAAGGTTAGCTGGGAGTAGGGCAAGTAAGCGTAATAAAACAGGCAAGTCGGTTGCTGACAACCGACGCCCCAATTCAAAGGGAAAGTCACTAATCATCATCATCATCATCATATCTCCGAATAAAAGTTCAGTTTTATTTTGTGACCGTCTATGACAGTGGTAGCTTCGTCGTCCTTCTGCCGCTTCCGCCGCGATATAACAATGGCGACGAGGATGCGTCTTTTTCGGGGGGCGTAACCACGCCTGCACTTTTTCGACGCCATCAGCTGCATCGGGCTTGCTCCGCCGCCCCCGTTCCTGCCAGAACCCGGCCGCCCTCCTGCTCCGTGGACGCAATGGCACCAAATTTTCGAAAACTACCTACTGGTATCCGGAGCATCCGACTTTCCGCCCGAACGTCGCAAGGCCCTGCCTCGGCGTTGAGGGTCGACGTGTCTTCCCCAGTCTACCGCTTCCAACGGATGCCTCTCAGACCGGTCAGTCAACCGCCGACGACAAACTTACTGAAGCTAGCAAGACCACCGCCGTTCAGCTCTTCTGTTTACGACGAAGCTGTAGCGACTTTAAAGCAACATTGCACAAGCTCAAGTAATGTCGTGGTAGAAAGGCACCGCTTTCACCGTCGCATTCAGCAACCAGGGGAGTCTGTTCAGGAGTACGTTGCTGCACTACGTGCGCTTGCCGCTGCATGTTCTTTTGCTTCCTCTGAAGACTCGCTTCGTGACCAGTTCGTGGAAGGGGTCTCGTCCCAGCACATTCGTGAACGCCTTCTTCTTGAGGGCTCCACCCTCTCCTTCTTCCGAGCAATACAATTAGCGTCACAAATTGAACAGTCTAGTGAGGACCTTCGAGAAATTACTTTAGGCACCGTGCAGCGTATATCAAGAAGCTCTCGCTCAACGCCGCACGACCGCAGTCGAAATGAACACTGCCCCCGTCCTTCGCGTAGCGACACGCCTCTGCCTGCACCTCGTACCGAAACGCGCCCGCATCCCGACACCCACCAACCTGCTTCCTGTACGCGCCCACCCACCTCTTCCTCTTACTGCTACCGTTGTGGTTCGCGCCAGCACCGTGCCGCGTCATCCCGCTGCCCAGCGCAAGGTCAGCGTTGTTATAATTGTGGGCTTATTGGGCACTTTAGTTCAGTATGCAAAAGAAGTAACAGGACGTTCCTGTCCGTGAGCTGAGCGACCAGAATTTGCCCGACGAAGCTGTGAGCATTCTGTCGGTGACCGTATCCAGCCGCGCCGGCATTCACGCCGAGGTGCAGTTGGGCATGCGCCGTTAGCATTCCTCATCGACTCGGGATCTTCGGTTTCCATTCTGGCGGGTGTTCTTTTCGATAGGCATTTTTCCGGGCATGCGCTGCTGCTCGCGCCCCGTGTGAAGTTGCTAGATTACTCGAAACAGCCTATCCCCGTGCGAGGATGCTTTCTATCGAAGGTCGTCTACAAAGAACGCGAAGCGTCCATTCTGTTCTACGCTGTCTCGCAAGGCACATCGCTGCTAGGTATTGACGCCTTGAGTTCCACATTGACGGCTCGTCCCTCCGCTGCCTTGAGACTACCGCATCAACTACCAGCTGGTGCTACCAACGTACAAGCCCCTGGCCAGGAACCAGTTTCAACTGCATGCCTTCCAGCAGAGTTGCGCAATAAGTTTGCGTGCCTTTTAGACTCCAGCCTCGGCCTAGCCAAGGGTTTTGTGCATCGTGTCAAAGTTCGGCTCTCACTTCCGTCTATTGCAGCAAAACTTCGCCGCCTTCCCCTTTCACTCCGAGCTCGGGTATCGGAAGAACTTCGTCGGCTCGAGCAGTTGGATGTGATAGAGCGCATTAATGCGTCAGAATGGGCCTCTCCGATTGTTGTTGTTCAAATAAAGGATGGAGGCATTCGTGTTTTTGTCGACTTACGGGAGCCTGATAAGGCCGTAGTGACGGATATCTTTCCTCTTCCACACACCGAAGAACTCCTCCACAGTCTCGTTGGGGCAACTCATTTTTCGAAGCTTGAACTTGCATCAGCCTACCACCAGGTTTTGCTCGATCCTGAAAGCCGTGATTTGACCGCTTTCATTACTCATGATGGCCTCTTTCGCTTTAAACGCGTGTGCTTCGGGTTGGCGTCCGCCACCACTGCATTCCAATAAATGATGTCTAAAATCCTTCAAGGATGCTCTGGTGTTCTCTTCTATATCGATGACATCATTGTGTTTGGGAAAAACGGGAAAGGAACACTTGAGCAACCTGATCGCTGTACTACGGCGTATAAAAGGGACACTGAAGTGATATGCAAACATTGCGGGATTACTTGCGCAAATTGTAGTCCGGAGTCCCCAGGCCATGTTTCGACCACTCTAGGCGCGTTCACGCGATTTTATTTAGTAGAAAAATAATTCGAAAATGCTGTCCTCCTCTCTTTACGCTCGCCCATTTTCTGCGGCGTTTTCGTGTGACGTCAGGAGGGGATAAGCTGGCAATTGGCTGCGCTACTGCACGGCTCCCCGGCCTTCAGACAGAGTCAGTCGGCCCAGCGTTTCGTCCGCCGGCCGCCGACGGGTCGTCGCAATTCGTTCGCTCAGTTTGAACGAAGCCAGGACACGTTTGTGAATGGTAGAATTTGCCTTTCTTTACTTGGTTAGTTTGTACACTGTATCTAGCTCCAAGTCAAGGTCGCTTCACACAAGCGCTGCACAAGCGCACATGCGACGCTTCGCTGACTGGTATGCCAGTAGGAAAATATAAGGCCTCTTGAAGGCGGGAGAAGAGTCAGCGAAGTAAATATAGGTACTAAGGAAATAAAATAAACTGATATTTTTACCGTACAGCGTAAAACTAGGGTGCGGGAAGCACTTTTTGGCGCTGGGCGAACAAGCACAGCGGTCAGCAGCACGACTACGCATCTGCGAGCGCTTTTCCGTCTACGAAATGCAATTGCTAGACGTGAGCTATTGTGGAAACTCGGGCGACGCTTACTGCACGAGCGCAATACAACAAATAGTCACCTAAGCTGCTTGAAATGCCAAAACTAAATAAAAGTGTAAACTGGTTGTACAATATTACCAATGCCAGCGGAACCCGCTCCATGGCCGAGTGGTCTGGGTTGCTAGGTATGCCACCGCAAGTATTTTGCAAGTCACGAGTTCGAATCCCCGCGGGTACGTATTTTTTTTTTTTTTGTAAGTTAACTTTTTCGTTTTCCGCCGATGCTTTCTATATTGAGTTCACCTTTTTTTGGGCCGCAACGTTCATGGCTCCACGAACTAGTTCACAAAACGCGCGCAGGCTGGCACTGGCGCGCTAGCGAGTTCTCGTTGGCATGCTGTTGCCATAAGCACCGACTGCTTGCAGACAGTGGGCACAGGCCAGAATGAACAGACCCTTGGCCTGGTGCGAACACGCTTTTTACGACACAGGCATGAGGGAGGCAAGCTCCAAATATGGGGGAAAAGCGCATGACATTTGGGCGTCTGCGGGTACGCGGAGGGCGTTCATGCACTGCGTAGGTTTCGGCTAGTGAATGCTACGATTCCAATGCGTCCTAGGAGGCTTATCTTTATGCATTTTTACAGCTGACAACATGGCAGAAGCGCGGTACGATGATTACTGAGTTATTGAGAATGCCCATCCAACAACGCCAACGGTTGTGTTTTACAGAACCGAAACCGAAACCGAAACTTGTTTGGTTGCTCACCTTGGGCATCGTCCAATCACGGTGCCCGCTCCTCCTAACGTCACAGCTTTAGTTGGTGCGGCCGCCGCAAACCGCGCATGGTAGTTTTTCTTCTTTCGCGCTTTGTAAAATAATTACGATTTGTCAACCGGATAAACGATGAAAAGTGTGCTAATTTGAGCCAGTCTACGCAGTGCAAGCAAAAACGGGAGCTTGACAAATTCACTTCAGTGTCCCTTTAAGGAAGCCGGGCTCAAGTTAAACGACAAGTGCGTATTTGGCGCAAAGGAACTTTTCTTCTTGGGACACAAGATCACAGCGCAAGGCATTTCTCCACTGCCTGAAAAAATTGCTTCCATTATAAATACTCATGCGCCAACTGATGCGACTAGTCTCCGTTCCTTTCTTGGCCTGGTCGAGTATTACGCCAAGTTTGTTCCCAGTCTTGCTGATGTGGTACCCAGACAACACAAACACATCCTGAGCACATCCCGAGGACGTTCTATTGAGGACATTATGATGTGCTCTTCTGATACTCAATTGGTACTGAAAAGGTCCTATTGTCCGGCCTCAGCACATCCTCAGAACATCCTCAAGATGCAGCCAAGGATAATTAAAGTACATTCGCAGGACTACTGTACGACGTCAGGACATTTTGAGGACTACTTTCTAGCCATGCTTTTTTTGATAGGTGTTATGCAAGGGTGTTCGAGAAAGGAGGGGCCTGGGCTTGATACTGCCATCCCCGAGGTATTTGTGCAATTGACTCTTTGCCAAGGTATGTCACTTTGTGTACCCCTGGAATCTCCACTGGGTACAGCCTTTATGTGTAGCATTAATCTAAAACCAGTACTGCCCAAGCCTCCTCGTTATGACACAAGTATGCAAAATACGCTGGAGATGGTGATTTATTGCACAAGTAAATGCATCGTAGTGCAATGTGAGGCGACACATGCTGTGAATCGTCACCGGAGTCCACTGGAGAGCCTAGTAGTCACTGGAGTCCAACTGCCACAACGTACCCAGAAAAATGATACAAGCAGAACAAATTAGCAAAGCATATACACAAGAATTTTCTCTGAACTGGGCCCCGCCATTTTGTAACTAATGATGAGCCAGCTTCTGGGCATTTCTTGGGGACTACGGGGCGAGCAGACGATAGCGCAATCACACCCTGTTGCGCTGTGGCGTCCTTGGTTATCAGACTTCCCAGCGGCATCGAAACTCGGTGTCACTTATTCGGTATGTCAACAGCGTGAACTTTAACAGTGCTTAAGGGGAACATTTAAAGCGACGGGGAGCAGCCAGTTTTGCCCATTAATTCCGTTCTCAACCCGCTAAGGCGGCAAGCGTGCACCCTACGTGTGCTGTCGTGATGGGGGTTGCCTGTGAGGATATGTTTTGCTGTGCCAGCAGGACGAACGCCCAACGTTTTATCACCAACTGAAGTTTACTTTCTTCATTGTGGGCAGGTTTCCGTCATTGACTTAACTTGGCAATGCACAGCAGCCACCCGTCCGGGCGTCATACGTCTTTGTTCGCTGAACCAACTATCGGCATAAGCGCAAAGTGCTCATACAAGAAACGTGTTATGTGCACCACAACAAAAGAAGTGTCTGCATATGTGGAGTCTATTCACTTCACAAATTTCCTGCATCCCTCGAGAGCCGCCGTGAATGGGTCGTCGTGCTGAATCGGAAAGTGTTCGAACCTAGCAAATTTGTGAGAGTAGGTACAGTCCTACGCTGCTTTGTAAGCACTGTTTATTCACTGTCATGCTAAATCCTTATCGCATGTGTCTGTGCTCTGGAGGTATTCTCTGTTCATTTCATTGACGGGAAAGTGGTAAAAATCAACCCTACACCTTTGCTGCAGCTAGGGTACGCGAAAACGGCGAGCTGAAAGCGAAATAGGAGTGTCGCGGTGGTGGAGCATGCCGGTCGTTTCGGTAAATCGCTAAAACGCAAAACCTCTTTAAACGTGCAATAAGTGTTTAGCATGAGGGTGAATAAACAGTGCTCCCAAAGTAGAGTACGGCGGTATTTACTCTCACAAATTTGCTACTTTTGAAGTCTTTCCGCTTCAGCACAATGACCCATTCGCGGCGGGACTCGACGGGTGCAGGAAATTTGTGCAGCAAATAGACTCCTCACACGCCGACATTTTTTTTGGTGTGGTGCACTTCACACGTTTCTTGTATGAGCACTTTGCGCTTACGCGGATTGTTGGTGCAGCCAACAATGGCATAATGACGCTCAGTCGGATAGCTTCTGTACATTGCCAAGTAAAGGCAATGACTGCAACCTGCCCTGAATGAAGAAAAAAATAAATATCAATAGACCTTATGCGAAATTGCTTGGTGATCTAGCAACACTGATGTAAACGAGACCGTCGGCCATATTAGTACGGGCGCCGATCGGGAAGTCTCGTATTGTTTACTGTGGAAGAGTAGGTGACGGTAACGCTGTATGGCTCAAACTGGACGGCGTTTTCCGGCTCCCGACCGCGGATTGTGGACGAAGGACTTGTCTGCGCTGCCGACTGTGCCTGAAGACTCATACCACTCGGGGTGCCGCGCCAAAGACCCATCCGAGCGGCAGCGGAGCAGGGCAGGCCGCCTAGTCACCGAGGCGCAGTGCTCGCCTTCATCTTCATCGGTGCGGACAAACACGTGCGACTCGCAGTAAGTAAATCCTTCTTTGTTTTTTACTTGACGCGAGTTAACCGGTATGGGCATTTGTATAGCACTTTGTTCACCGTTGTTTACCATGCAAATGCGTAGCGGCGACCCTGTTGCAGTAACCCTGAAAGAGGAAAGCGACAATCGCCAGACCGACCGCTAGTGGGTGGATTAGGTATTTTCAAATGCTGTACATCGAAATTACGGGATGATTTTTGGCGAAGATGTTTACGGAAAGGTTACGGTGGTTTTCCGTGACGGTCGTCCGCCCGCGCGTTTGCCGCAAAGCAATCACGCTTTGCGGCGAAGTCAACTACAAAAGCGCACATACGCCTTGAATTTTCTTTTTTTGTGTGTTTTCATTATTTATTCGCATGTTCTGTCGCAAAAATCTGTTTGTGTGTCTTTCTTCTCCTTTTTTGGCGATGGGGTGGTTGTGTTTGTTTCTAAAGCGCATGTTTTTGGTGTGCACGAATAGATAATACAGTAAAACCTCGTTAGCTCGAACTCACTGAACTAGAAGATTTTTTTTAATTCGATGGGTCATCGGTATAGCCCGAATGTTTACCTGTTTATCTCGAAAGGTTCTGGAAGTGAGTTCAAGATAATCATATTATTGCTTGCGTAAGTTATGACGAACACGATTATGCGGGTACTGGTATCATTACCCACTGTGAGGTTTTTAAATGTTAAACTTCTTTCTCTTGAAAATGCATTAACAAAGCATGCAGAGATACTTGCACGCTCGAACTTGACAAACAATTTTGACATCATTGCTGTTTGAAATGTAGATTATTGCCCTTGCAGCAGTATTAAGCAAGACACAAAATCTGGTCATTTTGAGGCTGTTCCTTGCGGGCACTGTTTTCTGCTCGGTCCTTTTACCATAAACTGTAGCGGACTAGTCCTGTTCTTCCCTGTGATATTTACTGTTACTCTCTCTGTTCTTGCAGGTTGGGCCTCATCCATGTGGTCAGCAGCTGCTTTCGCTCCCAGAAGTAAAGTGCCGTCCCTATGTTGTGTGCCTCACTTTTGAGACGGACAGTGGGGCGATTGTGGAGGCAGCGTGCGAGTGCCCGGCGGGTTTCACTAGAGCATGGAGTCACATCCTGGCTGCTGTGCACCTACTCGCCCTCTTGCAAGCCGAAGGTTTTAAGAGGCGCCACCGGAGCTTGCGTGCACTGAGCTGCCACAACAGTTGGGACGTCCGAGACAGCAGGGCATCAAGCCAGCGAGTGTTCAAGACATTGACTGGAGAAGCCCGCGAGAAAATGGCCCCTCCCTTCCCTTGCCAATGCGTCTGTTCGATGCACGTCGAGTACAGGAGCAATGCGAGCAGCAATAAAGTGCCGTGCAGGCACTTGGGAGAAAACTTGGTAGCCTTGGGAATGGGTTTTTTGCCCCAGTTGTGCTGGCGTCCCCCCCCCCCTTACCCAGTGACAGAAACAAGGACTGGCATGGCACCTGAAGGGTCACCTATGAGCTACCAGCAAGCATTCATGCCACATTTTGCCGTGGTCATCTCGCGAGCACGCAGAGGCTGGGCAACGTCGTGTTTACTAGACCGCGGCATGCAGGGGTGCGCGAATGCTTCCCTTTGTTCCATTTATATCCACAGTTTGCTATACTGTACGCGCAATAAATCAGCGAAGTAGTTTAATTTACTGGGATTTTCACTGTGGATACAAAAAATGCAAAAGCACTCAAGCTGATGCGCGGCGGCCTGATGCAACTCTGGCCGTTTTCTTTTTTTTTTTGAATAAAACTTGAAAATTGTCTCAGCTACCTACTACATGAATGGTCACTATCATTACGTCGGAGGCATGCATGCAGCATGCACGAAGCAATGCTCCGGCACTGTAGCCCATCACCAAGAGCGGTCAATGCACGCCTTCTATGTTTTGCTAATTGGTTTCGGTTTCAAACGACCGTACCAAAATGGCGGACCTAGTTACCGGAGTCGACGTGAGATGGCGGGGCGCATTTTGCATAGGGTCTATTGGTGATAAAAGGTCGGGTGTACAACCTGCTGGCGCGGCGAAGGCGAAATGTAGCCTCACAGGCAACCCCCATCAGGACAAAGCGCGCGTAGGGGGGCACGCCACCTCAGTGGGTTGAGAACGTAATTAATGGGAAAAGCTGATAGCTGTCAACGCTTCAAACGTCCCCCTTTAGGCACTGTTAAACTTCATTCACACTGCTAACATACCGAATAAGTGACACTTACCGATTTTCCATGCTGCTGGGACGTCTGATAACCACGCACGGTACGGCCCAACAGTGTGTGTGACTGCGGCGTCGTCTGTTGGTCCCGCAGTCCCAAAGAAATGCCCGCCAGGTGGTGCATCGGTCGCCAGAAAATGGCCAACCCAGCAAAATTCTTGTCTATAAAAAATGAGTGCATTGCAACTTCGTTGCATTATTACAGACTTTGACAACCTGACTAAAATGCTAAAAATTTGCTCACCCAGCTGCACGGCTATATTTTCAAAGTTCTAAAGGGGAAGTATTGCCGGTCATGGTGCAGTGCCTTCCAAGGTGTGCTGAATGAGCAGTAGCCATTATTTAATTACCTTTACCCAATTAGCTTACAATGCAGAATGCATAGACCACGCTCCAAATGTTTCTCTAAAATTTTAAGCTATTTTCTTCCCAAGGTGTTGACAGTGCCCTTTCCCTACACTATCCTCCATGCCAATTAGATCTATCAACATACACGCAATTCACAGGTGGGCTAAATTTAAATTTAAGTGGATCGCTATTCCTGAACCTGTTAAGCAAAAAGTCGATAGCGACCGTGAAGTGTATCACAATAACATTTTAGAAGCTTCAGGTAGCATGAAAACACATTGAAAACCTGTAGCATGAAAACCCATCACTGAGCAGGCAGCAGCTGTTCCTTGCAACAACTCCAAGAACCACATTTCCGCGACACATCACTTCCTTAAACTGTGGGTCCTGACAGGGAGCAACAAGTGGTCCAGCATCATGTGCAATGGACAAACAAGGGCACCTTGTAGGCTTTTGAGGTTTTTCAGATTTATATCCTTTTCCGCCAACCAGTTTTCAGGTAATGCTGTGGAAAGGACTACAGGCCCTCCGTACAGCAAAAAAAGCGTAGTTCAGCAGCTTTCGAGTGATCCAGTTCTGGAAGACTTCGTGGCCTCCTATTGAAGTCACACGGAACAAATTCAGCTAATTCAAAGTTTCCTTCTGAAACCTCATTTGTTACAAGTGTCCACAGGTATTGTCGTGGCTCCCGAAACCACAGAGCAAGTAGTTTGCGCATAACACCAAGACAAACATGTTGCATGTAATCAAGGGGAACGTTCTCAATAAGGTCTATAGGTATACCCGCGTGCTGTTCTTCCTGTGCCTTGTCACGAAAGCTCTGATCTGTACGTAACTCCTGTCTGATATCTGGGTAACACACCATGTTCTCATGTTTGCCTTTCACAATGCACTTTGAGCAGCAGAAGTAGTCTGGATGGCCTTTTGTGCACAAAACAAACGCTTTAGCAGGAGCATCACATACTAATGCATGCAGCATCATAAAAAGGGGTTTGTGATCTAACAGTTATGCCATCACCAAACAACACTTTCATTTCATCAACAAAACCTGACAGCGAATCATTCGCGTCACTGGGCTTGCTACGGCCGAAGAAGCACTCACAACAAATAGCTCCTTCTCAACATTGTTCACATGGCCAAGAGTGACCCAAAAGGTAGTTCTCGTGCTTTTACACATTTCCAGGCCGTCTATATTGAAGGAAAGGCTGAGTTCTGCCCGGAGCTCTGGACAATCCTGAAGTATTTTGCACAGTCCTGCTTTTACACTGAAGTGCTGGTACAGTTGAAAGCTTTATTACAGCAAACACGGGTGCGAGTGCCGCTCAATACATGCAGAGCACTCTGGTGAGAGGATGGCGTGCTCTCGCAGTTTGCGCGGTTGGCGGATGCACTCCCTGAAACGCCTTATCGCATGCCTGCCTGCTGCATCAGTTAGTCACGGAGGATAACATTTTTTTATCACCCAATTAGGAAGCGAAAAGAAAACGTTTTAATCCGGTCGCGCCGTTTCGCGCTTGATAAAAAGCCCTTCATTGGCACATGTATTATCTGGAATCATGCCCAGGTATCCAACGTAGCTACTGCAGCAGCGCAATCAACCGTTGCCGGGGGTGGATCCGCCAAATGTACGAGCTGCGACAGTTCGCCATCCCATCACTAGACCTCTCTGCATGTACTGAGCGACACACGCTCCCGTGTTTACTGTACAAGGTGTTGCGACGATAATTGGAACACTTTAAAAAATTTTCCTGAGCAAACCACCGCTCTGTTCGCACTGAAACTTGCCACGAAGGTCGCATTTTGTGGTCTATTTTGTTTTATACCGGGAACAACGACGGTACTTACCTTTGTATTCTGAAAATAATAAAACGATTTTAGCTTACGGCAAACTGGCGGCTTGATTTGACGTGCGAGCCAGCGCAAGTTGATGTTGGAACGACGGAACCACCGGGGTATGCAGAGCGAAACGCACGTTTGGGATTCACGGTAGGAAGGAGCCAAATGGGAGCAGCAGACGATTAGAAAATGCACCTAGGAAGGAGCTAGCAGACGATCAGAAAACCCTGTTTTTCGGGCTCGCACGTCCAAATCAGCGCCATTTTTCCACAGGTGAAAATCGTTTTTATTTATTTTCAGGATAAACAGGTGAGTACCGTCGTTGTTCACGGTGTCAACAAAATAGACCACAAAATGCGACCTTAGTGTGAAGTTCGAGAGCGAACCGAGTGGCGGTTCGCTCAAGAAAAATTTTTAAAGTGTTCCAATTATCGTTGCAACACCCAGTATGAAGCTTTCGAGTGTACTTTCCCCCTGAATGTTGCGAAGTACCACTGAACCTTGGTGTGTGCAGCAGGGCTCTTCCAGACGATGGCAGTGAAGAAAAACACGTGTGGCTGTGCAACACACCAAGCAGTGATGTAACTGCGGCAAGGGTCGATTTAGAGTTTACCGCCCTCTCCTGCAGTTTGTGCCGAAACGCCAACGTGGTGTCTCCATCGTCTTCGTTAACACAACTGTGGTCTGACAACTCGTGATCTCCGCTGGACAGGGGCCGCGCAACGCGACTCTCGATGTGTCGGCGGTTTATTACAGACACAGCAGTATGTCACGAACTTTGCTGCTGGTGGTTGCTCGGACTGTGATTACGCCTACAACTCGAGCGTGTGCTAGCATCTAATTAAGTTGCTTCTAAACAAAGCCCACGTTGTTGCGATGTCGACGGCTTGGGCACAAAGTCGATTTGCGCGCTGCCAACTAACGCGCAAAATGCATCGACGTGGCGCTTCCGTTCCCGCCTGAGCTGCCGCTCGCTGCTTTCTAACACTTGGAATCCAGTAAATTATACAGAGAGCTCACGTTTGTATTTGCACCCAAGACAGGTACTTACCTCAGTTACAGTGTACTAGAACTGTACCTCAGTGTGTGGCGGCCATTTTTCTCAAGGCCGACTGGCTCGTCTTCAAACTTTCAACTTGGCTTGACTAGAATAAGTACTTGCGCATGGTGGCCAGCAACAATATAGAAGTGCTGAAAAATTGTTTCACACAGAACGCATGCACGTACTGAACATTTTCTCTTTTGCATCATTTTTAATTTTAAAAATTTGCAGAAGATGTTTGTATTCTTCTGAATGTTGAAAAGGTACCCAGCCAGTAAATTAGAAGCGCTATTTTTTTTACCTGTATTACAAACAAACAATGTGGACGAGAACGCTAATCATATCTGTGTGAAATACCTGCGCGTGAAAACTATATTAGCGAGCGTTCCCATTGTCTTCTAGTGACCAAAATTAGCACATCCTGAGAAAGTCCTCAAATAAACGTTTATAGGACACCAAGCGCACTGACGTACTAAAGATGTCCTGAGGACATAGCAAAATCAGTGAGGACGTTTGGACCTTTTGAGGACGTCCTGAGGACATTGTGTGTTGTCTGGGTAGAACCTATGCGAGCTCTTCTCCGAAAGAACCAACCATTCATTTGGACTGATGCGGTAGACGCCAGTTTCGCCAAAATAAAGTTGCTGCTCTCGTCCAGCCAAGTTCTGCAGATGTTCGATACGTCCCTTCCGGTCGTAGTGTCCACTGATGCGTCCTACTGCAGACTGGGTGCTGTTCTCCAGCAGGTCGATGGCCACAGGTTGCGAACTGTTTCCTTTGCTTCGCGAACGCTTTCACTTGCGGAGAGGAAATACGGAGTGGGAGAGCATGAAGCGCTTGCGTGCTTTTGGGCATGTGAGCACTGGCATACGTAGTACTTGTGGGGGACGGCATTTCACGTTGCGCACAGACCACCAAGCCTTGGTCTCTCTCCTCTCCTCGCAAGGCACTGGCCGCCGCCCCCCTTCGCATCGCACGCTGGTCGGAACGGCAGCTTCGCTACAACTATACTGTAGAGTATCGGAAAGGGTCCGAAAACCAGGTGACGGATGCCCTTTCCCGCCTTCCAGTTCCGTCTCCGCAGGAAGATGCTTCATTCGAGGAGGTTGTGTCCTTTGTCGAATTACCTTGCCTCACCAAGGAGCAGTTTCAACAGGCCGTTCGTGAAGACTGCATGTTGAAGCAAGTCGCGACTTATGTCGCCACATCTTGGCCTGTACATAAGACTCTCTCAAGTGAACTTCAGCCTTTCTTCTTGGTGCGCGGAGAATTGTCGGTTCGTTGACGACTTGCTTTTGAGCGGAGAACGAATCGTCGTTCCTTTGTCTCTCACGCCGCAAGTAATCGCTCCTGCCCACGAAGCTCACCCGGTATCCTAGGTATTCAATGGCGTGGAATGCATGCAGGCAACGAAGTGTGCGCCGCCATATCTGTGGCCAAGCGTCTGTTGCTACACTCTACACTTTTTTTCCTCCCATATACTCCCTAGAGGTTCTTTTTCGCCTGTCCTCTAGTGGTCCTCCTTGTAGGAGTTTTTTTACTACATGGAACAGGGAGCTTTTGTTTACCTCCTCAAAACAGGGAGTTTTTTAGGTTATAGAAAGGAGGTATTTAGGGAGTGTTAAGAAATGTTCGGGAGAATTTAAGGAGGTCAAAATGGAGTATTCTTTACTTCCTGAAGGGGCGTTTTAGTGATGTTTATGGAATTTTTAGGTGGTTGAATAGGAGCCTATTATGGCTCCCTTTGGAAGTACTAATGTTAGTTTAGGGGCGTTTTTAGGAGGTTCAAGGGAAGCATTTACTTCTTTTGAATGGAGTTTTACGAAAGCTTGGGGAGTTTTGTAGGCCTTCCGAAAGGAGGTTTTCAAGGCCACAAGGGAGAATTTCTAGTTCCCTGCGGGAGTACTGATTTCACACGGTTTTTCTCGATTTCAGGTTTATTTCAAACGAACTATCGCAGACAAGTTTACATGGTACATGGTGTACACAAGGAGGTTCCGAAATAAATACTTATGGCGACCTCATATTAGAAATCACAATGGTACATTGCTAAATAACACGCCAGTTAGGAATTGAAGACAGCAATACGATGCTAGTTGAACAAAACGTAGAAACAATATTACTACAAGAACTGGAAATACGCCGAAAAACCAAGATAGGCACAAACACAACCGCATGGTAAGTGAAATCATTATAGAATACTAGAGGATCGAGAACGCGTCAGTACTTATCAGAACTTATCAGTACGCATCAGCGCTCAGTACACAGTGAAAAAAATGGCTGCAGTGGTTTACAACACAACAACAAAAAAAATTCAGTAGGCGGTGAAATGAGCTAGAGCTGTCTGCTAGTTGAACAAATTGTAGAAACATAATAATACAAGAACTGGAAATACTTGAAAAACAGATAGGCATAAACACAACCGCATGGTAAATGAAATCATTATATAATACTAGAGGATCGAGAACCCGTCAGTATTTATCAGAACTTATCAGTACACATCTGTACTAAGTACACAAAGTGAAGAAAAAATGGTTGCAGTGGTTACAACAACAAAACAATTTTTCAATTTGTCGTGAAATAAGCGAGAGCTGTGCAACGATTTGATATTGAAAGGTAACAAGCATTTTGTAGGTGGTAAAGGCACAAGAGATAAATGATGTAGGAGACAGACTGGAGTGAGATGGCTATGGATAAATGAGTAATATAAAGAACGAAAAATATGCTGCGGAAAATACCAGTGCGTTTTGATAAAGACACAAATGCGCCAAGAAAAGTGACCGAGGTCTGACGGGTTAATTGCAATGATATAGAACAGAATGGGTGGTATGGCGACAGCTTCTTTAGAGTGAGAACAAAAAGCCATGAAATTCGTGTTTTTTCGGATAATTTTTAGTTGATTCATTTCGCAGCAGTTGCCAATATTATTTAGATAATTGTTACAAGTTAAATTAGTTTGTTAATATTATTGCCTCACTGAAAGATAGCTGTATTATGAGCATACAGAACGGCCCATCAAATATCCCCTTTTCAGTAAAAAAAGAAAAAAGAAAAAGTCAGAAATATAATACGGAATTCTTTTTGACTACTATCCAATGATTACAGGATTGAAAACAAATATTAGTGAGCGATATTGATGCGATAAAAGTTAATTAGTTCTAAATCCTTCACACGTGGTTTGGCGCAGGCAAGGTCCAAAAAGCCATGTTCCACAAACGTTAGAGCTCCGTGTGCCTTCTTGGGATATTGAATGTTGAAAATCCAGAACGATGCAAACAGACTACACAGTCCTCCCAGTAAAGATGATGCAGTCAAGACACGCTGGCCATCGATGTGGAGGCTAACTTCCCCGTTCACGGAATGCAGGCAGGGAGTCAGAGGAACATCTTCCTGAAAAAGCAAAAAAGAAAAAAAATGCCCCACACGTAAAATTCAAATCAGACACTATGGTTAAATGAACTTAATAATTCGGTACAGTAATAAAATTGTAAGGCCAGGTTCCCTGCGAATTCCAGTACCTAAATTAGGAATGCAAAGGCTTCATAAAACCAAGTGCCAGTACATTAACCGTCGTGGCTTTTGCAGCAATAAAAAAGATATTACTTCCGCACAATATACTCGAGCACAACTTTAAATGACAGTGAAGATAAAATGCAAGTCTCTGTAGGTTGATAGATTAGTTTTTGTTTTTGACTGAAAAACACTTTGGTATTGCATGATTTTGTTAACTGCTGTTTCTTGCTTTAAGATGCCAGCTTGCATCTATTCAAGTGAGTGGGCACACAGTTAAAGATGCAAACCCTTACACTGCCTCTCCCCTACCATGGTGGCTCACTTTCATAGAAAAAGTGGAGCTTTTGCGAGCTGGACGGCTGTTGCAAGCCGTGGCAATACTCACTTCTGCTGGAGGGGCCAACTTGGTTTCCGAATGCAGCCTTGCCTTGTACAGCACAGCCTATCCTGCCTTAAGATCTATGAAGTCATTCAACTCGATCATGTATCAGGATCTGCAGAAGAAAATCGTGTCAGCAAATAATGAATTCATGCCGGACAGGCACCCACTGTTTCAGTTATACTTGCAGATACCTCCACCTATTTCCCTCCTGGTGTTACATCCAAAGCTAATTTGTTACGGCTTGTCTCATCAAGTATGGTCATTTGTCATAACACAGCTAGTCATACAGGAAAGTCCTTCACTGGGTCAGAAAACACTTTCTTTTTTTACAGTAGTAATAAACTAGGCGACTCAGTCATCCGTATTCTGACACCTTAATATTCTGTGTCACCGAGCTGACAAGCGTGATTGGTGCATAAGGTCATTTGTAGCCGCAACCGTTACTACAGCCTTGTTAGCTAACGTAAACCTCGTTCTTTGGGACCAAATTACTTGTGATTGCATGGCAACAAAAAAAACAGCTGAAATCGAAACGCTATTCTCGCAAACTTACCAACGCTGCATGCCACACACACCTGCCTTAGTTAATTTACCGTGATTGTACAAGTTTCCGTCACGCAAAACCACAGTGCACTTTTTGGAGCTGCAAGCCCCGTGGCAAAATCGGGTGTCAGATGAATCGAGTAATTTTTGTGTATGGTCTTATTTTTGATTATGACAAATTTATTACCAACAAAAGAAGAGTGTGTGCATTGTTCTTGTAAAAAAATGATATCCTTTTTTATACCCGGCAGACTTGTGTCATGCTACGGCAAACTCTGTTCTCTTCCATAAGGGCATGAATTTGTGTTTTTAATTACGTGGCCTTAGCTGGCGACTGACGGGCCCCGATTGTATACAGACCCCTCATTATCATCCGAAAGGAATAAAAACATTTCTGTTTCGAACCACGTCGCCGTCGTGGTCCACACTATATGCATTTAATCGTTCGATAGGCTCATAGCATCTTTTACGCATGTCACCGTTTCCTTAATAGGGTACGCTGTTAGATGTGAAGAGTCGACTCAAGCGAGCAAACAACCCCACCGAATCTACAGGGCACATTTTTCGAAGGGGGTGGCCGTCTGATCTGCGGCTTTCGCCGACCAGAGCGCTAAGAATGAGTCAGAGCCTTGAACGAAAACAACACAAAGACTTATATTTGGACAGGCAAGCCATCAGGAGCGTTAACAAATAGATATTACAAAGTAGAGCAGTTAACTAAAAAGAACACGAGCAGTTCGATGCATATGAGAGACAGAGTCCCACAATATTCACCGACCGGGCCCGACGATGCACCGCTGTCGGAGGCGATTCGGCTACCTGAGTAACCGTCACGTTGCTTTGAAACGACGCCGCGCGCGACAAACGATTTCATCTCGAATGCCCTGTTACAAACCGGCCTACAAAAGAATGCGAATGCATATCCCAAAAGCCACAAACAAGTACAATAAAACGAGTGTGCGCTTTTTTCTTTGCCCGTGCGTGTACGTGCTGTGTGCGGCACGGGTACTTCGCAGTTAACCCTATCCAAACGTTTGACAAACGCATCGACTGATGAAAGAGCACTTACCAGCGAGCTGTCCACAGCTGTCGCCGTATCCAAATGTTGTTAGCGGCCGTTCGTCGTGTGACAGGGGCACATAAAAATCTTTCCACCAAATGGCACTACTAGTCCTTCTCAAATAAGAAAAAATGATGGCCCAAGGCGAGGCGCTTGAAGCTCCGGCCGCACCAAGTCACCGGCCGCGCTGCATTGATAGCACGGAGGTTGTTTACATCCGGGCAGCAAGTCGTGCCGCCAGGGCAAGTTGAGTCGCTGCAGTCGGGTGCGTTGGCGCGCTGGCACGAGAATTTAAATTGTCTATATATGCGCAAGCAAGCGAAGCAGATGAACATTGCAATTGTTTGCAACGGCGAGAACTGTCTCTTTGTTAGCAGCAGAGTTTGACAACACCTACCGCCAAAATAAACAGATTGAAACAACACGGCCGCGCTGTCTGCTTGTGATCGCGCTGGCTGAAGCATCTATACGGGTATACGTACGGTATCGGTTTTGTAGCTGCATGCAACCGTCACGTCCTGCTTTCTCGTTCTAATTAGCATTAGTCCACGGTTGAAGTGCTGACACACGGAAACAACACAAGACTAACATGGCGACCGCCCGCTTGAGATGATTACCCCAGATGGGGAGTTTATTGTGGACGTGGTTGTTTACAAGGGACCGAACGCCATCTCACAAATGGTGTTATGTCGTTCTAAATCCTCCCTTTTGCTACACGGATGGGCAACGGTACTACCATGGAGGTTCGTCCCACTTGTTTAGACCATGCCTAGGGAGTACATTTTTTGCTATAAGTACTTTCAGGGCACATTACTTGATTAAAACTCCATTTCCGGCTAGTTTGCGTTTACAGTGTAGGCGACGTTGTGCGCAACGGCCCGCAGATCAGGCACCCCTCTGCTCCTCCATGCAACCCTGTGAGTGCGCCCGTGGCCTCCGCGATCG
This sequence comes from Haemaphysalis longicornis, assembly GCA_013339765.2. Classification (NCBI taxonomy): domain Eukaryota; kingdom Metazoa; phylum Arthropoda; class Arachnida; order Ixodida; family Ixodidae; genus Haemaphysalis; species Haemaphysalis longicornis. The sequence goes on from JABSTR010001133.1 coordinate 41,240, forward strand.
GCTACCTGTTCACCTGCATTACCGCACACCAATGCAGGTGAAAGGTAGAAGTAGTTACTGGTGCCATTAGGGTAGTTTACTGGTGCTTTGAATTTTTGACGTAGACTATGCCCGGGGTGATGCATAAGTGAATTCATTGCACAGCAGTATTCTTTTTTGTAGTCACGCATGGTTCCAAAACACAACACGTTTTCCGGTTTTATTCCTGAAAATCTCGTACATGTTGTTTGAACGCACGGAACGCATATTCCGTGCGTTCCAAGCAAGAACCAAATTATGGGAATTCAACCGACCGAAATCCAACCATTAGTAACACGAAATACCCCCTATGTCGTTTCCTTTTTTCTCCTTTAAACGTGCGGTCTTTGACAGATAAAGTAGATGACATGGCAACACTACTTGAAACGTTTGGCGTAACTTTTACCGCGATACGATTAACAGAGACGTCGTATACTTCAGCATCTGAAGTGTATACTGTCCAAATGGCTGTCGGTATTTCTTCCGCAATAGGCAGGGTAAACGTGCTGGTGCCGTTTATTGGCATGCATGCTTGCATATACAAACGTACAGAGATACTTCCAGTCTACCATAAATGGACGTGGTCTAAGTAATGTTATAAAATCTTTACCCGAGTTACGATTGGTATAGTTTCTCCACTTGATGTGTTTATTCACTAATATCCCGAACAACTTACCTACAGCCGATGTTGTGCATGCAGATATTAGTGATCAGCTTAACTGCTCACCGAAAAAAATAATGCCCTTAATATGTCATGAGAACAAATTAGCAAATCTAGAAATTCAGAAAACAGTCTTTCGAAAAAATACACATGTAGAGTCGATAGCGATATGAAAGGCATCGCGGAATATCATGACTTTTTCACTCACGGCAAATAATTGGTTAGCGTGATTGCAGTAGGTTTTTGAAACCCCGAAGCATATATTAAATAAAACACAAAAACGATTGATTCGTACCCGTGGAAGCCTAACAGATTATTTGACTATCGTAGTCGCCTGCCTATAAACAATACACGAGAGCTTATCGATATTACGCTGTTTTCGCGCACGCACGCAACACACGCACACGCACATGCACACGCACACACAACAGATACCCAGAGCGTTCGAAACAACTTAGAAGGCAAAAAAAAACATATTTTCGTGCAGCGATATCGCGCGAAATGCTGTAACAGCGAAAAAAGAATTCAGCACGCTGGCATTCACTCTGCCCGAGATGACAGAACCCTGGGCTATGACATTCGCCTTTCAAGCAAACGACCACTAAAGCTGCGTGCAAAGGCAATCGCGGGTTGTTAAATCACGTACGTTAAATAAATTTGTACTTGTAGGATCGAGTCAAAATACATAGGACCACATATTGAGAGTTTTATATCCCGAAGACGCGACCAACGAAGGCTTGATTTACAACTCAAAGCGCAGGCAGCGTTTGGCAGACGAGCCTCGCTTCATGATGATGATTGATGATGATGATTAAAGGCCTCCCCTTTGAATCGGGGTGACGGCGTTGCGCCCATCTAGCCTATCTTAGTAGTTTGAATTTAATTTAGTCCCTCAACTCGGATTCTTTTTAATTCTGCCCTGCCGCTACCCCTGGCTGGGATGTTATTTTATCGACTTCCCTGCTTTTTTCCACCATACTCTAGCCGCTGCTAGTAATACCTATCTGCTGACCAGTTAATGCTTCCATCAATTGCGAAGCCCAGTGCCTCAGGAAGTAGGACTTTCCCCCCAATTCTATCCGGCTGAATCTTTTGGCATCCTATTACTATGTGTCGATTGTTCCTTTATCCCTGCCACATACAACAATGTCTCATCCTGGGACGAATATTTGCTCATGTAGGTTCGAGTTCTCAAGCAGCCAGCCCGCGCCTCAAAGAGCAACGCACTACCTTTATGTTGTCATAAAAGTTCTCTTTCCGGATCTCTTTTTTGCTTGCTTTGTAGATTCCCAGCGATCCCTTCTTTTCCATCCTCTCTTTCCACATGAGCGTCTCTGTTTCCTTCACTTGCTTTTTAACTGCCCCCCCCCCTTGTTTATTTGCCGCGGTCAAGGTATATTTAGTCGCCAGCTTCGCGTCCTCTTTCGCCATTGGGTGTCCACACTTTTAAGGTACATGTACCTGTGCACTCTGGCTGCCCAGTTCTTCTCATCTAAATGTCTAAGCCGCTCCTCAAAACGTATCTTACTTTGCGCTTCCCTCGCCTCAAATGAAGCCCAACCCATATCGCCTTGTACCGCCTCATTTGTAGTCTTACTGTGAGCTCCCAGTGCTAATCTGCCGACTGCTTTTTGGTTAACCTCCAGTCCCGACAGGATATCGGACTTTAGGCATAATACGGCATTAGAGAACGTGAGCGCCGGCACCATTACCCCTTTCCAGATGCCTCGCACTACCTCGTACTTATTGTATCCCCAAAGTGCTCTATGTTTCATTACTGCTGCATTTCGTCTCCCTTTCAGTTTGAGGTGTTCTTCATGGGCATTCAGGTAGCCTTTTCCTTCATTAAGCCAGATCCCCAAGTATTTGTACTTATTTACTAATGGTATGGCTTCCTGTTGAATTCTTATTGGTGCTGTATGAGCTTCCTCGTTGAACACCATGACTCCAGATTTCTGCGGGTTAAAATGTAGGCCTAGGTACGTTGCCTCATCCCCACAAATGTCGGCCAGTTTTTTGAAGGTCTTCTCCGCATTATCTGCCAGCAACACTATATCGTCCGCGTACATCAATCCCGGAATCCGTTGCTCCACCAACTCTCCATTGCTTCGGTACGACAAGTCAAAGCCTATATCCACTCTCCTCCAATCGTCTTTCCATTCCTCTAATGTACAGTGTGAACAGCAATGGCGAAAGGGGGCACCCCTGTTTTAAACCTCTTCGAATGTACACGGGCTCTGTGCCTGTACGTCCTTCCCATGTAATATGCGCCTTGTTATCCTCATATATTGCCCTTAGCAGCCCAACAAATTCTGACCCAATCCCCTCTTCTTCCAGTATATGCCACAGCAATCCCCTATCTACGTTGTCATAGGCTCCCTTTATGTCCAGAAACAGTAGCCATGTTGGTCTGCCCTGTGCTGCCGAAATTTCGATGGTCTGGGTTATTACGAAAATATTGTCTTCTAAGCGTCGACCCGGCCTAAATCCATTTTGCAGTTCCCCTAAAATACCGTTACTTTCCACCCACTTCAACAACTCGACTTTGATGGCTTGTATAGCTAATCTATAGAGCACTGACGTGACTGTAATCGGCCTGTAAGAGCTCGCCTTGTCCTTCTCTCCCTTGCCTTTATAAATCAAACTCATTCTGCTTTCGCGCCATTGCGTGGATTTTATAGCGCGCTCAATGGCTCTATACAAGTGCGTCTTTCCCGCTGGTCCCAAATGGCTGATAATCTCTATTGGGATACCATCCGGTCCTGTTGCCGTACTTTTGGGAACACTGTGTTCTGCCTTTTTCCAATCCAAAAATTCGATATTGAATTTTTTTTCTGCCGCTCTTCTTAGGCTTAGGCTAACGCCGCTCTTCTTAGGCTTAGGCTTAGCTAACCTTAGGCTAACGGCGCCGCCTCGCGGCGTGTGTCGGAGTTAGCAAAATTACGCCGCTCCCCTTGCTTCCGCGCCAAATGGAACGGCCGGAGCAACGGCGCGCCGCCGGCAGCAAATCTCGGAGGCCACGGTGCGCCGTCACTCGTTACGTCGGGGTCCGCGGGATGGCGGCACTTGTCCGTGCTAAGCACGACTGTGAAACACATGACTGTGTTTCACGTTACGAGCTCTACGCTGAACACTAAGTATTGCGTCGAGTTCACTGTGAGTGCAATTAATAACATCTCTGTTGGCGCCACAGTTTAGAATCGGATTGGAACGGAGCAGATGACGCACGCCGGTGTCTTTTTTTTTCTACGGCGTGCGGCCGCAGTGGCCCAGGCTGCGCCGTGTCCGTGGCGCATCGGCCATGCCTGTGGCTGTTTCCAGTGTTGCCAAGCGAAGAAATCGACCGCTAAACTTTTCAACAAATACCGTCTATAGTTCGGGCAAATGCTCGACTAAGAGAACGATTCTGGTGGCCAGGCATGGATAGGCCAGGTGGAACTTTCCATCCAGAACTGCAGAATATGTCAGATGGCTGACAAAAGTGCGACGACTGCTGCTACTCCCTTGCAGCCAGTACCCTTGCCAGAACTCCCATGGGAGAAGCTGGCCGTTGAAGTCGTCGGCCCCCTGCAGAGAGCAACCGCACGACTGCAGATACGCCATTACACTCATCGACTACTTTTCGAAATGGCCAGAAGTTCAATTCTGCAGTGAGTGTCATCCCGCACCGTCATAAACTTTTTTGCTTTCCGTGTTCTCCCGTGAGGGTTACCCGGACGTGATAGTATGCGACAATGAGCCCCAGTTCGCCTCTGTGGAGTTCACAATGCTTCTCAATGATCGCGCCATTCGCCTCGTGCACTCTTCCGTTTACTACCCCTCAAGCGAACGAACTTGTAGAAGCGGTTTCAACCGTGTCTTCAAGGATTTCGTGCAGGTTGCAATGTTAGAGCAGCGTCCCCGGTAACAGACTACTTGGCTATATATCGCTGCACGCCACGTGCCACTACGGGGGTTGCACCATCCGTCTGCTACACGGGCGGCTACCGAGAACACGTCTTGGACGTTGTGGGCCACCCATCGCCAACCTTCTTCAGCGATCCTGCTTCCGAACTCTATCGTCTACGCCAACGCGTGAAGAGCAAACAAGGGTTCAGCAAAAAGTACACAGACCGTCGCAGGGCCGCGAAGAAGACAACAGTGTCCGTTGGTGAATTTGTGCGAATTAAGAAACCCGAAATATCCGTCAAGGGCGACCCTCGCGTTTAGCCACCCACAGAAGGTTGTCCACCACACAGGCCCATCAACGTTCCGGCTGACGATGACGAACTTGGAACGCTTCGAAGTTATCTAAGGTACCTGCACCATCAGCCGCGTGGAATCCGCATCATAACGCTGCCTCCGAACCTGCAACCCCGCCTTCGGCACCTGAGCGAACCCGAGGATCGCTCCTACGCCCACGCTACAAGCTTCAGCGCCAGCTGCGTCGAAGCACCCAGTACATCAACGTCGGGTCCAGCCACCGAGGAACAGAAGACCTCCGGATCGGTATATGGGGACCGTGTGTAGCTGGTGTGTGTGTGTAGACTGGTGCAGTGACACAACGTGAGTGTTACCTGGACTTTGTGCAGACGTTTCAGTGGTTCTGCAAGTGTTTTTTTTTTTTTTTTGGGGGGGGGGGGGGTTCCTGAATTGGTTCGTTATGTAGCAGTCGGCGAATGTATGCTGCATAGTTGTACATCAGGCATTATTGTGAAGCGCACATGCCATGTGTGGTTGTAAATATTTGTAAATATTGTGTATTTTCGTACTAATACTAATCCACTAACAATTACTAGCATTGTTCTTTTAAAGGGACCCTGCAGCACTTACCATAGACTACTCGGTATGTATTTTGGGGTAAAGTCTATTGCCCCTGTTTCGTGTTTGCGCGACCGCCGCTGATAGTGAAGCCAAGCCTTGACGAGAAGAACCCTTCGGTTTATTCGGCGGACAGTTTATGGCATACATTGGGAAAGGGCGGAGTGCACAGCGAGCATGCGCCGCCGCGATGCGATGACAAGAACATTCCACACGCTTGGGTGGGCTGACGCGCTTGCCGCGGCTATCACACGCGATACATCTTCCCCTCAATAAACAAAGCAATAACGACCGTGCACAACAACCCACTTGATTACTTTCAAGAGCACCAATAGAAGATCTCATGTCAGACCTCCGAATAAACAAAGTAATAACGTACATGCACAAGAACACACCACTTGATCACTTTCAAGAGCACTGATTGAAGTGTTCATCATAAGTCAGGCGTCGAGGGGGTCTTCGCGGGCGCGTTGATCCTCTCACCGGTGCGCTCACTGCGCACCCTCACTGTTGAGCCTGCTGTGGTGTAGTGCAGCTGTGTTGGTATCCGGTCGTCGCCCGCTTCGTCGTCGGAGTCGTCGTCATCGGACGTGTCAGGAACGAAAGGTTCTGTCGTCTTCAGCAGATGTTGCCGGTTTCGGCGAAGAACTTTCCCGTCCTCGGTGACGACACGGTACGACCGAGGCTGCACTGCACGGATCACTTTTGCTTTCCTTGCCCACGTGCCATCACGAATTCTAACTACTTCCCCCTCTCCCAAGGGCACCAGGGAACGTCTGGGCTGTTCTTGTTGTTGATGTTTTCGCATAGTAATGCGAGGCTGTTCACTGAAGTCGGGCAGAGGGGTCCGGAGCCGTCGGCCTTGGAGATAGCTCGCCGGGCGAATTGCCATCTTCCAAAGGACAGGATCTGTAACTGAGCAATCCCAGCCAGAAGTCATCGCTGCCTTCAGTAGTTTTCTTTAGGATCCGCTTAACTACCTGCACGCCCTTTTCTGCAAGGCACGAGGAAACCGGGGGCTAGAGGTGGAATGCGTGAAATCATATCTCTCTGAGAAGAGCGTAAATTCCCCACTGGCGAACTGTGGTCCGTCATCAGTGCATACCTCCACTGGTATCCCGTATCTGGCAAACATAGCGCTAAGCTTCTCGATGACTGTTGCTGTGCACGTGTCACGGAGCAATTCCACCTCTGGGAAACAGGAAAACGCGGCTCACGCGCATAGGCACGCTTTGCCACCGTGGTCGAAGATGTCCACCCCGACTCTATACCAGGCATGTTCGGGCACGGGACGAATCAAAAGTGGCTCACTTTGTTGTTTATACACATGCGTCTGACACACTGCGCATTTCCTGACCAGGTTATCAACGTCCGTCCCGAGGCCTGCCCAGAAAGCTAAACGGCGGGACCGTGCCTTGCATTTATTTATTTCCAAATGGCCATCGTGAATTCTGCGCAAAAACTTCGGCGCGCATACTGGCTGGGATAACAACCTTGCATCCATTCAAAAGCACGCCGTTAACTGTCGACAGCTCCGCTTCAAACGGTTTTAGCTGGCCTGTAACGGGTTTGTTGGTCTGAAGACATTCCATGACATTTTTCAAGTAGCCGTCCTCGCTTGTTCCTTGTATCAGGTTGCGCCATGTTGCCTCGCTTACAAGTGCTGAAATGCTACTTACAGCATGAACTTCGACGTCCTGCTCAGCGTCGTCCTTTCGGGGCCGGCCAACGGGCGCCCGTGACAGCATATCAGCCAATATAGCAAGGACTTTCCGGGCACAAACTGCAGGGTGAAATCGTATTTGAGTAGACGAAGAAAGAAAGAAGCGTTGCAACCTTGGCGTCATGTCCCCAATCGCTTTCTGAGATATTCTTATCAGTGGGCGGTGGTCCGTTTCAAGCAACACTTTGCGGCCGTACACGAAATGGTGGAATTTCTCGCATCCGTATACCACTGCCATGGCTTCCTTTTCGATCTGGGAATATCGTTTCTGAACACTCGTCAGTACCTGTGACGCATAAGCAACTGGTTTCCACCCGTCCCCGTGCCGTTCCAGTAGGGCCGTGCCGATGCCGTCTTACGACGCATCTGAGCTTATTCTTCGTGTCTCGATTGGGGTCGAAGATAGCTAGAACGGGCTGCTCACTCAGCGCGCCACAGACGAGATGCCATTCTTTCGCGTGGTGGCAGTCCACTCAAAGACGTTGTCCTTTTAAATGCAGAGCATTTCTTTAACTCACGATGTCCACCCGTTCTAGGCGTCCGTAGTAGTCCGCACCCCTCCCCTACACTATATAAAAAATAATACTTACCGGCGCCTGGTTTCGATCCCACGACGGAACGCAAGGTACATGGTGCTCTACCCACTGCGCCACAAAGCCGACACAGAATGGAAGGCTACGAACGCGCCTTATATCCTTGACTCATTCAAACTACGTCAAGAAGCTGCTGATACAACGCATTCACTACCACCAACTCCCCAAACACTAAACGTTAACGCAATACACCCACCCCCTATGCGACGCATTTACTCGAGTCCCCCTCGCGGGGAGATGGGCCCAATTTTTTTTTGATGCAGAGCATCTGATTCACTCGCCTTGTCCCTCCGGCGTCGTCGTCGTTGTTGTCGTCGTCGTTGTCCACCCCTCCCCCATTCTCCTAGCCGCGCCAGCTGCGCTCTCCGCGCTCACCCCCTCTCCTCTCCGATAGCGAACACTCTCTCGCGAGGGGCATTGGATTGGATTGGATGGGTTAAAGTGGATTGTGTTGCGTCATAGCCGCGGCACGTTGCGTCATAGCCGCGGCAGACGCGCTGGGGCCTGCGCATGTGCAGTACTCTCTTCCGCGGTTTCCTCACCTTCGGGTGCGCTGCGCATATAACCGGTGTGCCTGTTCTCCGGCGAAGCAACATCCACGCTTTGCTCAAACACCTAGAGTCCACGCCGCTTTACAAGTACACCAACGTCGTCATCGACTGGGACCGGCTTACGCAGTCCCCCTCAACGTTATGCGCGCTATAAAACGCGGTCCCTTCGCCGCTCCGCCTATGCGTCGCATCTACACAGGGGTTCCCGCGAGGGGAGGTGGGAGTTTTTTTATTAGCTCCCGGAGAAGTTTGTTTTTTCGGCCAACGCTGGTATAAACTTCGCAAAGTAGTTAACGACTCCTAGCATTCTTTGTACGGCGTGCTTATCGGTTGGGGGCGGTATTCGCAGTACCGAAGAAAACAGATGCAGGGCTCGGGCGTATTCCTTGCGCCGATATTACGTCACCCAAAAAAGAAATTTCCGTTACCCCTATTGCGCACTTCTCCGGGTTGAACGTTAATCCCGCTGTGCGTGCGGACTGCATGACTGCTCGTAGCCTGTCGTCGTGCTCTTTTCTTGTGCTACCCCCATACCAGGATATCATCCACGTACACTCGGGTTCCCGGGGATGGCATCGAAGATTCGCTAATGCACTTCTGAAACACCTCCGAGGTTGACGCTATTCCGAAAGGAAGCCTGAGGAATCTATAGCGTCCAAAGGGGGTGGCAAACGTGCATATTCCTGGATGTTTCCTCATCAAGTGGAATCTGATGGAACCCAGAGCTGGCGTCTAGGCGAGAGAAAAATTTTGCTCCTGCAAGCTCTGCCTCAATGTCCTCACGGCGCGGCATCTCGTAATGCTGGCGCTTCAAACACTGGTTAATTTTTCTGGGATCCAGACATACGCGCAGTTTACCGTCCTTCTTTGTGGTGATCACCAAAGGGCTACCCAGTCTGTTGGCTCTTCCACCTTGGTAATGATGTCGGCCCTCTGCATCCGGTCGAGCTCAGCTCGCAGTGGTCCCTGGAGAGCCAAGGGGACTCGTCCGGCGACCTGCACTGTGGGAACGCTGTTCGGTTTGCAGTACCATTTTATAGCGTCGTTGAATGCAGCCAATACCCGTGAAGACATCTTGGTATTCCTGCGCCACTTGTTCGCTGGTGTTCGTCGTAATTTCGCTGACGCACCTTGTGAACAGTCCAAAAAGTGCACTCGCACGCAGACCAAGAATCGCTTGCCGCCCTTTTTTCACAACAAAAAACGGGACGTTGACAGTCCTTCTGCCGAGGCTGACCTTTAGCGTCGTGATCCCAAGGTGCTTTATGGCTGCTCCCCCCGTAAGAACGTAGCATTGCGTCGCTGGGTGCTAGCTGCGCTTTCGGGTTTAGCTTGCGATACGTGCTGTACGGCAAAAGGTTTGCTTGCGCACCTGTGTCTATCTTAAGGGTCAGGTCACCGTTCGCCACTTGTGCTTGAACGATCCAATCCCGCTGATTTATCACGCTGTCAATCGAAACGTCTAGAATCTCGAAGTCCTCCTCACTGCTCTGAACCTCTGCTACTTCTTTTGCGCTCTTGCATCTTGCCGCAAAATGATTTTTTCCTCCGCACCTTCGGCAAGTGCGCCCGAACGCCGGGCAATTTCGTGGACCATGTTGCCGCCCACACCTACGGCACCGGAAGGTCGTATGCTGCTCCTCTATCGGTTTTCTTCACCCGGTCGACCTGTCGTTGCTCCCGTCGCCACACCTCGTGCTGCGCCGCCGACAATACTGCCGCCTTGCATACTTGCTCGGCTTTGGTTAGCGTAATTCGTTATCACGCAGCAGTTTCTCCCGGACTTTCTCGCTGTTCGTTCCGTAAGCGACTTGGTCCCTAATCATTGAGTCTGCCATTACACCAAAGTTACAGGACCGGGACAGCTTCCTCAGGTCCCGAATGAACTGTTACTGTTCCGAAGGCTAACCGTCAGCTTGAACTCGTTGTCGGAACAGGTAACGCTCGTGCACTTCGTTCTCTGCTGGGCTGCGCAGTATTCATCAAACTTCTTCACCACCGTGACATAATCCTGTTTGCTCTCACCTTCGAGGAAAGTGAAGTTGTTGAAAACCTCCAAGGCGGCGTCGCCGGCCAGGCTCAGCAGTAGGGCCGTCTGCGTTGCGCTTCCACAGGGCTCGGGGCCGGTTTCTGAGGCGGTGAGGAAGAATTCAAACTTCTGTTTAAATAGCTGCCAATGCTTACTGATGTCGCCGTCTGAAGCGTATCGGTTCGGGGGGCTTCAAAAATTCCATACTGCTGGTCGCTGCTTCTTGCCGTTCAGCTCGACGTAGCTTCTCACCCCACTTCTGGCACCATGTTTCGTGTTTGCGCGACCGCCGCTGATAGTGAAGCCAAGCCTTGACGAGAAGAACCCTTCGGTTTATTCGGCGGACAGTTTTATGGCATACATTGAGAAAGGGCGGAGTGCACAGCGAGCATGCGCCGCCGCGATGCGATGACAAGAACATTCCACACGCGCGGGTGGGCTGACGCGCTTGCCGCGGCTATCACTCCGCGGCTATCACCCCCAGCAATCTCCTCCCGCACGAATTATGAAAAATTGGGCCCATCTCCCCACGAGGGGGGACTCGAGTAAATGCGTCGCGTAGAGGGTGGGTGTATTGCGTTAACGTTAGTGTTTGGGGGGGTGGTGGGTGGGGGTGGTAGTGAATGTGTTAACTATTATGGCTTATTACTATTAATTATGATTATTTCTTTCATATATTAATTATTACTTTCATGATTTTGCGACTCGAGTCCCCCCTCGTGGAGAGATGGGCCCAATTTTTCTTTTTTTTGTGACGCAAGAAGTGAAGGCAAGGGTAGGTTGTTGTAAGTCGTTATTTATTTATTTGTTGCTGTTGTCGTTGTATTGGACGCTGAGAACGACGGCTTTGTGGTCGCTAAAGTGTACTGTTAAGGGGTCTTTAAAGGAGCCATGAAGAAAACAAAAGTTTGTTTTATTCGAAAGATTAAGTGTTTCATAGTACCCTAAGCGCTTTCCCGAAGCAAATGATGCTTAATTCACTGAGAAATAAGGCAATTTAAGCCAAAATTTTAAATCTCCCGCTAAATTGCACATTTCGTGACGTGAACAATGGCGTCATGCGAGCCGGTCCATGAAACAGATACTTAGTATGGCGACTCCATATAGCACCCACACGCGGGAATCAAACAGGAACCGGAACTCGTGCCGAAACCGAGACGGCGGCCATTTTAAAAATACTAGTAAAACCTAGTGCACCCGCAGCCCTAGTCATGGAATCGCCTGATCCGGAGAACAAAACTCTCGCGAGAAGCTCGGACCTTGCATTTAACAACCTCACACCACCTTGAACGCTCAATGCTTCTAAGTGCACGAGCGGCAGGAGTTGTGGGATACGCGGATGGACCGAAAAGCGACCATTCCGCGATAGCCACAACAGACGAACGCCCAGCCGTCGGCACCGCTGCCTCGTCAGCCCCGTCGCGACGGACGAATACGGACTGGTACGTATGTGCCGTATTTTTATTACGGTCAATAATAGTTCAATTTCAGTAGCTGTATCGCTTATGCCAGTTGGCCGGTGTCGTGTATGGAAAGCCGTTTCGCGCGATCTCTCTGCTTCGACCAGAAAGATACGAGCGTCAATGCGCGGTGTGTACGGCATTTTTTTCCCCCAAGGTCAGAGCGCTTTGACGGCGATTTGACGAAGTTGGCGACGAGCGCCAGCATGTCACTTCCTCGGAAATGAAGCGAGCACACTCGTACTTCATTTAGCTCTCTTTCTCCTCCGTTTGCAAAGTTCACAAAACAATGCCACTTGCTTCGCCGAGGCTCGTCGTTGGGCAAGCACATGAAGGAGATCTCCTCACCGGCGGGGATTGTCGCACTCCCTCGACGATTTGCCCGTACTACATGGGCATTTCAAACGTAGCACGAAATTTCGTTGTAAAGTACTCGAACAAACTGAAGTTTTCAGTGGTTGTAAACTGGAAACTAGCTCCTAACAATAGCAGCAAGCCAACACCATTCCGAAACTGCGACGACTGTCACAATCTCGTCGCTGCTTTCTGTTCCTTACTCCCCTCGTTTCTATTTTTACCTTTGCTGGTTGGCGATATGACGGCCAACCTCCTGTGAAGGGATTACGATACCAAGCAAGGGTCGCGGCTGTGCGTGCTGGGACGGTTCGTTGGCCCCGAAGAGCCTCGAACCCGAAAATTCGTCTGCGCGACGGTGGCGACGGCGAGATGTCGAGTTCGGCTGGCGGTAGTTTCGTTACGCATTGGCGCACACGCTTGCGTGTTTATTCGGAACTTCAACCGTTTACTCCACCGTTCTTAGTGTCATAAAAGGAATGTGCAGTACGTTTTAACGGGCACATAGTTCCACTATGCAAACTGGTAAGCCCTGCCTATTGCGTTGCTTTTGCCGGCCTCCGCCAATCGCAGAGCATTCTCGTGTGACATCATAGTGTTCTGTTGCGGGAAATGAGCTGGTGGGTCGCATGGTCATTCCCTTTTAAATGCGGAGCATTTCTTAGGCTCGCCTGGTCCTCCGTCGTTGATGGCGGCGCCCGTCCACACGCTCACTGCGCATGCGCAACTCTCCTCCCTTACACCCACAGCTCCGCGATACTACACTATAAAAAAAGAAATACTTTGCGGCGCCCGGTTTCGATCCCACGACTCTCTGGCCGCAACGGGAGGTACGCGGTACTCTTCCCACTACGCTACAAATCCGGGACAGGAGCAAGTGCTACGAACGCGCTATATGTCCTTGACTCATTCAAACTACGCCAAGAAGCTACTGATACAACGAAGGCACGCGAAGATGAACGTCAACGGAAACGACGAACTGAAACTTTAGAGGGGGATGCTGAATCTCCCGTGGGAAAGCTGTGGCGGGAAGCGCACGCGCCTTGCAGCTCAACCAGCCCCGTCCGCAGCGCCTCTGATACTGATTGTGGCAGGATGCCCCTAGGGATTGGCCAACCAAAGAATCCATCACGAGATAGGTTCGCGTTCAACCACCATCGTCATCTTCCCGTAGGGTAACCGCCGAAGAAGAAGTAGAACGAGAGAGAGAGAGAGACAACCTTTAATAGAAAAGGATGACCACTGGTCACGATGGGGAAAGGAATGGGAGGGAGGGTAAGAGGAAAATAAACAAATTAATGCTGGTCGTTCTCAGTAGAGTCAATAACTGGGCCAGTTCTTGGAACCTGCAATTCATGGGCCAGTTCATGGTGATCGCAATGGGGTTTGTGCACATACACCAGTTCGTTCGGGGGAGGACCCGCTCAAACAAACCCGTGCCAGACCACTTTTAATTGAATAAAACCGCTATTTCATATAATAGTTGTGCATCAGTTGTTGTGGATCGGGATGGGGTTGGGGAGATTGAAATGTACGGTGCGTGGCGAAAGCTGGCACCACCAAACTAGGTGTGTGAGGTCTGATGGAGTGGTGGTACGGCAGTAAGGACATCGAGGGGCAGGTGAGGGGTATACCACTTGCGAAGTTGAGCGGCCATATGAGCCGCCCTGGTCAAAGCTGCGAAGAGGAGGGCCGTGTACATTGCTCTCAGCCGGTGCACCAATGTCAACAACCTTTACCTCACCAAAGCTGACGGAGACTACCGATTCTACCACAGAGACAACATCGACAAGAACATGATGGACGAGTTTCGGCGCCTCGAGAACCACCGCCTACTCACCGTAACACAACAGCACTTGCGTGCCTTTGCCACCGGTGTATGGACCCGGACGCGGAATTCCCTCTGGCGCTAGTAAAAACCAGATCACTCAACATAACGGCAACCACAATGGAACCACACGGAACCGCCACGATGCTTCGCATCCTCATCAGGGTCCCCACGGGAAGATGGTGTAATTTTTTTTTCCTAATTATGTAGCTTATTTGAGCGAAGCGAGCGAAGTTCGTGTTAAAAGTGGTGTCAGTATGGTTCTAACGAGGTAATCTTTCGAATGAACCAAACTTGTGTTTTATCTTCATGGCTCCTTTAAGCATTCTGAACTTGCCGTGGATCAAACTGTTGATAGCAGATGCCGTCGCGCCGACATGCGTCGGAAGGTTCACAGAATACGCTCGGGACAGTGTCTTTTCTTGTGTGGAACGTAGCTTGTTCGAACGGGGCCAGTCGGCTGTGCGATGTCCGTCTCACGTACGCTGAAACTGTACGCAGGTACCATCGGCGTACACCAAGCATAACCAAGCGGTCACAGGTCAACACTACTCGAGAGCGGCTATTTTGCTGCGGTCTGGAAAGGCTGGCTGGGTCCCCACGCAATACATAATCACAAGCAACTTTCTCACGTTTTCAGATAGGGCTTCTAACAATATGAACTCCGGTTTATCTTGCGTTGTCGGCCCGAGAAAATCGGAGCTTCGTCACGCTTACGGATACGCGGACTCCATGTACGCAGTCAGTAGATTAGAGAGTTTTAGCTATGCTGTGCTCCGATCCGCTAACGCTTACGGCGGCGGTAGGTAGCCTTGCGCGACTGAGGAGAGAGCCAATTCGTCGCGGTTGGGTTGGATTAGTTCCGCGCGGCCTGCCTTCGCCATGCCCGCCTCTCCCTCCGCTGCCGACTGAGGGGCAACCTCCTCGCACTCCCCGCGCGCGCTATGCGCAGTCCGGTCCCGCTTACCCGCTAACCTTTTAGCCGTTTAGCGTACGGGAGCGTATAACCGGAGCACGCTTATGCTTGTTTTAGCATAGCGTGCTCAGCATAGCGTGCTCCGTTCCGCTAACGCTACGGCGGCGGGTAGCGGGGCGCGACTGGGGAGAGGCCAATTCGTCACGGGGGTGGTTTGGATTAGTTCCGCGCGGGCCTGCCTTCGCCATGCCCGCTCTTTCCCTCCGCTGAGGGCAACCTCCTCGCACTCCCCGCTGCGCGCTATGCGCACGTCCGGTCCCGCTACCCGCTAATCTTCAGCGTAGCGTACGGGAGCCGCTATGCGTGACTCCGTCCGCTAACGCTACCGGCGGCGAGGTAGCGCGGGCGCGGCTGGGGAGAGCAAATTCGTCACGTGGGGTGGATTATTCCGCGCGGCCTGCCTTCGCCATTGCCCCGACCTTTTCCCATCCGCTGAGGGGTAACCTCCTCCGGCACTACCCGCGCACGCAATGCGCAGTCCGCGTCCCGCTACCCGCTAACCTTAGCGTAGCGTACGCGAGCCGCTATGCTAAAACTCTCTATTATCTCTATGATGTACGCGATACGGCAGCTGGCAGCAGCAGCAGCATCGCCGGCTGCTCCCGCAAGAACAAAAATTGTTTGTTTAGAAAAGTTTTAGCAGTTCAATGGTGCGTTATTTTGTAGTGCAAATAAAAAAAATGTGTATTTCGGACTACACTATACAAAATAATGACAACTATTAATGTTATGACGTCATTAATACGTCACGCGGGGCAGCAGCCGTTGCTAGGGGCAACGTTTTTATATACTTTTTCAGTTCCGTATCTCCCCGCCGCGGCACCTGACGTTCAGGAACGGTGGACGAGCACTACTGCGCATGCGCCAACTAGACATCAAAAAACAAAGAAAGCGACTTTTTTTTTGCCGGATGTGACGTCATGGTTTAAGAAAAATGGCAGCTGTTACGCGGTCATTTCGCTGCGCTCTTGTCGTAATTTTTGCCTGCCGTTGCAGCGGTGCATAGGTGTTTGGCTTACGATTGTGATGAAGGTGCTCTCGAAGAACTTCTGGAGAGCACTTACGGTGGTGTGCAGCGTGTGATCTGGACGCTGAGTGTGTGCGACTGCCTAATTTTCGCGTAGTACGTTGCGACGGTGACGACGGGCGCTCTGCATCAGTTCTGCCGCCTCGATTTACAATAGTGATGAGTGCGTTCCCGTCGAACTTCTGCACTGTGTTTTATTAGAGCGCCGTGTTGAGGCCGCTGGGCTTTTCGCCGCCTACGTGCCGTGGCGAGAGGCAGCAACGCCGGTCAGACGAGGGCACTGTGATGGCGCATGACCACTCCCATCGTAACCAAGCTAGCCACTGCAAACGTAGACCACAGGGCTGTTTTTTTGTCCCAGTACAACGGAGTTAACCTGTGCGAAGGTGTATTAACTACCATAATCTGTCTGCTAATCACTTTGTTGGTCTGAAACCTTAAGCCAGCTGATAATAGGACATGCAGCCCGGTGGGAAGTAGGTCTGCGCACAGGACAAAGGTTTTTTTTGTTGTTGTTACTGGCTGTAGGAACCAAGCCTTAATAATACACATCCAGGCCTCAAGTAGTGAATGAGAAAATATGAACTAGTTGCACTTAGCCCTGGTGCGACGAATTTTTTTGTTCGTGGGCACTCTCGTTACCGTTTTTAAAATTGTCCCTTCTAAGGCACGTTCAAGCTGGTATAATGCCATGCATTCAACAGATGCTGGACAGTTCACCCAATATGTCCTTGATGTGTGCTGTCACATGCCAAGAACAATATTGTACTTCAGTTGGTACTTTTAGGAACAGATCTTTATGATGTGCAATGCTTCAAGTCACTTTCTTCTGTGTTTAGCGTGACTGAGGACTTGCCTGCAGCAATCTTACCGCAAATAAGCTATTGCTTGTCGAACAGCACAAAAGTACCACTACAACTTAAAACTGAAATTAGTCACGGATGAGGTTTTGCTTGTCAGTTTTCTCTCTCCAGCAGTGATGGCAATGGAAGCTGAGCAGTGGCGTTGCTGGGTAAACTTGCACCCGGGGCCCAGAAAATTTGTCTCCCCCTCACATATACAAAACAAATATTAATAATAAAACTAGTGTTATTGTTATTATTGATAATATTAATGTCTCCTATTGTTAGCATATGAAGGCTGGTTCACACTTGCGACTGGCACTACCAAAAGCGATTTCTGTCACTCTTGTCACTCGGCATTGCTCTCATCGCGCAACAAGAGCGATTGGTCTTGACAAATTTTGTGTCTTTCATTTGGATACCAATGTAAAAAAAACTTTAATGCATGGGCTTCGAAACGTCAATGCAAGCATGCATAATATGCGACATGCGATGCGAAATGAAGCCACAGGATACTTGATGTGTAGTTATTTATAAAGAACTGGCAATATAGTATTAGAAAAGTAAGCAGCAAGATAAGAAGCCGTGTGTTATTTAGGCAATAATAGCTACACGAGCTTGTTTAGAGAACCCCAGACGACGACTCTGGTGCAGATCTTGATACACAACACCGACCTTTTCAGTGAATTAGGCACCGATAAAAATCCTAACAGTAAGGAGCATCATGGTGTGTCACTCGTGAGCACGAAAACACCATTAGCAGCCGAGAAAGGAGTGGCCAAGAGCTACTTGCGGCAGCACAGGGTGTAATGCGCCAAACCAAAGTAGGGTAGGGGAAAAGTGAAGGCTGATATGCAGCACATCTTACAGTCGATACCAAGCGAATGGATGCCTGCAAGAGCAATGGAGGTGTGAGAGAGTCTCGGGCCTCGTCAGAAAATTAACGAGGCCCGAGACTCGAGCAGGCTGCAAAGCTTTCCGAACGCCAGAGGCGTTCGGAAAGCTTTGCAGCCTGCTGTGCCGACTAAATCATGCAGACGTCGCGCGGGCCTGGAGAAGGGTGGCCAGCAATGATAGGGCTGTTTAAAGGGCTGGTGAAGTGGTTTTGAAAGTGGGTAAATGTTTGTTTTTTACAATGTTGGATAGTTTATGACTGTAAAAAAAATTTCGTCATATCTCGCTTGGGGACTGAGATATTCGTCGATAAAGTTGACCCGACGCCCCGCCCACCGCTCGCGGCTGTGCCGCCGGAAGAGCGAGAAACCGAGAGGCAGCGACCGGAAGTAGCGTCATATTCGGAAGACGGCCAGCGGCGTGCGCCGCCGCTTCGCTGTGTCCCAGCCTCTCAGCGAAGTTCCGAATGAAGCAGACGTGCAATGTGCCCTTTATTAATCTCAATTGTGTAGAGTTGCTACCGCGTCGATTTTCAACCGTAATGCTACTGTGTGCTTCCCTAAAGCGACTCCTAGATACCAGAGATTTCCTACCCGAGCGCCCGTGGCTACTACATTGCCTTCACGAGTAGTCGCTGGCCCGGCCGTGTCGTCGGGTGCTCTGTGCTTCATACGCGAAGAGACTGGCTCGAACAAATATGCAGGTACCCCTAGTTTCTGACCCATTATTATAAGGGGATTAAAAAATTCGTGGGACCGCACCGCTCAGGGCTTCGCGAACTTCTTGCTCGTTTTGCCGATCGACGTTGTTGGCTGTGACGGAAACTGAGCTGAGTAGCTAGATTTTAAGAAGAAATCAAGCAAGCTGAAAGCATGAAGCGTTTTCTGCGCGCGGAAGCGCTCCGCACACTCGCCGGTCGTGCATTCCCGTACGGCTCACGAAACGGCTCGCACGCACCACGCATGCCGCGGCAGCGACCGCTCTTCGCTGCCGGCCAGAATCAAGGCCGTCGCCAAAAGCAAGTGAACGTGCGAGAGAGTGGATGAATAGTGTGGTGAAAAATTGTGCTAGGGATTGTCATCCAAGGTGATTTTGAAAGAGGTGATCGAATTTGTATCGCCATGCGGAGCGCCGACCGGTCGCGCAGCGCGTCGTCGGCAGCAACCTGCCCGAGCACGAGATGCGGCGAGAGGCCGACGGATGGCGTTACCTGCGCGCAAGAATGAACATAGCACCGATGGCTAGACTGACTATCAACGTGAAAATAAGGTTCGCACGCGAGAAATGGGATGATAGTGCGGTGAAAAACTGTTTTAAGGATAGTCATTCGCGATTGTAGAGGTAGCAGTGACCAAATATCGGTCTCGGTGCTAAGCATAAAGTTCCCAACCTCCGAGGCGATCCGTGCAACCGAAGCTGGCTGGAGCTGTTCGGGAAGGTGTTTTTCTATAAAGTTCGTCGGCGACAAGTGTGCTGCGTTTTGGTTCCGCTACCTTTCGGGTGACCACAACAGTTCGGTTCTCCTATTCTAAAACTGCGTTTGTGCAGCACTGACACGTTCCGCTGACCGGCCGCGCAGCGACCCGGCACCAGCACCTCCGCGCGACGCAGCGACCGGCCGCTCGCTAGCTGCTTCTTGTACGCATCGCAGGCCGCTGCACACAGCTTGTTGTACCGCCTGCCCGAATGCAAAAACAAAATCGCACATGCGAAGAAGGGGATGATGGTGTGTCGAAAAAATGTGCCAGGAGTTGTGACTAGCGCGGGTGGTAAAAGCGGCGAACCAATATCTGCACAACTTCCCTGCACCCGAGAAGCATAAGTCGGCCATGAGTCGTCGGGGGAGAACCTCTTTCTCAAGCTCGCCGCGAGCGAACTTGTTGCGCTTATACTTCCCTCAGGCTCTCATATTCTAAGGAAAGATTGTGTGAACTCTCCATTCACTAGAGGTCCTTCTGGCCCGTATCTGAACGGGAACAGAATGAGATCGATGAGATCTTCAGGCCGAGCGGTCACAGCACTTCCGAACATGACGTCATCTGCAGCCGGCCAATCCTGAAAGGCAGCCAGCGCTCTGACCGCGCCGCCGGGCAGGCGTCGTTTATTTTGACGAAAAAAGATGGTTTGGGTGTATTTACACATAACATAAACATGTTTTTCGAATTCAGCGTCAAGAAAACCATAAAGTAATGCCCCCAACAAAAATTTTTTTTTGAAAAGCTCTTCACCAGCCCTTTAAAGGCAACACATGAAGACAAATAGTCGCTTCATTATCAATTTTCCTGTGTCTAGGAACACACCTTGAACAAATTATGCTTGAAGGACCACAGGCGGAGCCTGGTGAAAGAAGGCTGGTGGAGAAATAGAAATTGTCCCAGCAAATAAACAACAGCCGGACTTAAAAAAAAAGCTATTTCCAAGTATTGTGCAGGAAAAGTGGTATACAATGTGAAAGAAACGGCCGCCCCATAAATTAGGAAAAACCGCCTGCGCCTGCCCGTTTGTCACTAAAGGCAGCCTCTGTGGCAGCATGCAACTGCTGGAAATTTCTCTAAGTGAGAATTTTAGTACGTTCGAAATAGATACATTGTCGGGTCTCTTTATTTCTATGGCTATGTGATTACTGAGAATGGAAGCAGATAGAAAGGGAACATTTAGCGTTGAAAGAGACGACTGGCCGTACATGAGTCGTCTAAGCGGCCAGTGCACGGCTAGTCGTGTGGATGTTTGTCTGCGACAATGTTGTCGTTTCCTTTCGTACGTTGTAAAAAGATTCCACCACACATTTGCAAATAAGTTAATTGACATTGGCGTCTTGGGAAAACGAACACAGTATAAAGTATAAAATGTGAGGTTCGGGCTTTCCAGAGAAGCAGCCGCCAGCCAGTGGAGGAAATCTGAATCGAAGGAGGTTACGAAGCGATAAAGAAAGAACTCTTGAGTAAAATATCAGATTCGTACGGGCCTGAGTGTATCAGAGCCACACGCTGGCTCACAACCGTTCCTTCGCGCCCATCCCAATGTGTTGGTGACGATTTCATTGACGTCGTTGTACATTCGACTAGCTCAAGACAGATCCTAGATGAAACAACCTTTTCCCAGTAGCTGAGGAAATAATATCGCCCCTCCAATCAAAAGTAATAACCAAGAACAAGACGTTTGGGACCCATCTCGATTCCCTCTTCCTTCAGGGGTGACTGGGGTAGCGTTGTAGCGCCGGTCACTCACAAAGCGCCTCGCTGTGGAGCACGGTGCCCGCATGTACACAAGTGGAAGGGTTCGGAGGGAAGGATTTATGTTCTTTGCATCTTTTCCTCCAGCTAGTCACGCTTCTGGAGCGTTTCACCGAAGTCTCTTTTGCGGTCTGATGTTTTGCAGTACTGGGCGACGGTTTTGCAGCCGGACGTCGTCGTTGTGCTGCCTGAGTCGTTCCAGTAGATTTTTCCTCCCCAATGCATGGGGAGGGGCACTCAGCTTAAAAATCGTGTATACGACACCGGGCGTCCTGTCCTTTTTCGCACAATCTTCACATTTTTTTCTAGTAATGTTAACAAAGCACTCAGCAGAACGCTTTCACTAACACAGAAACTGCCCCTCACTCCCACCTCAATTATCGTGGGGTCTCCCGACCATATTCCGGGATGGGAGCACTCAGCGGATCGAATGCCTAATGATGGAAAGTGGATGACATACCTGGTGTTCTTTTTGTTATGCACTTAATTCGTTGTCCTGTCCTTTTTTCTCACCCTCCACCTTGAAAGATGAACCTACCAGAGCAAAATATTTAGGTCATCAGCTTCAAATATTCACTTAGAACTCCTTGGGGCGGCCACACGAAAACCATGATAAAATGGAAAGAAGACGAACACACGGCTATCCGCTTTATTTATGTGCGCAACGCAGATACTCATTTATATTGCTCTTAACTTACAGGGGAATGAAATAAAAAAACGTAGAATTTACCTGATTAAAAGTTAGGTAAATAAGATAAATGCCTACATAACTGTTCTATTGCTTGCATAATTTGTTCGACAAGCTACTCGTCCGTTCTTCTTTTAGTTTAATTACACGGGGCCGCATGGGATACGCCCCTTCCATATAATGCCATCTTCGTACAATTGCCATGTGCTGGCTGCGTCACTGGGCGCGATAAAGAAAAGTCGACATAAAAAATATGAGCTATCAACACCCGATATCAGATCCTTCGCGATTGCTTAAATCGCAAATTGGTTGGTTAGTGCAAGCACTGAAGGAATCTGGTGCAACCAAGGGTGAATCACGACAACCCATTTGTCTCGCCTAATGTTAGACAACTGAGCTCCCACCCCTCCTCTTCCACTTACGCCCCTCCTCCCAACACAGGCTTAATTTGTACAGTTAGTTCCCCCGCACCAACCTTCATTGCATGTTTTACACTTACTACTTTCATTTCGTTGCACTTACTTTTCGTTACACTTTCATTTTTTTTTCAGGTCATTTTCACCTTGGTTTCCTTCTGAAAATATGACAACCGGACCAGGGTACATGGTCTCCGACGCGTCACTGCGAAGACTCCAGAAAATGCTAAACATTCACCATGACCCGTACACAACATCTCATGTGCGTAAAAAAAGCCACATAAATAACCGCCGAGGACACATGACCAAAGTCTCGTAGGCTTGGATGCCTCCCCCTTCTCTCCTCTTCCCTACTGATCTCGTCCGCCACCCCAACAGTGGTTCTGGACGTGATGAAGGGGCTTTGTTAGGCCCCTGTCGTCCCATTGAAAAGCAAGCTCGCTCGCTACACCCCTCCGAGCGTCGCAGTCGTATACCGACGCATCCCCTCTCCAGGAATCGTTCCTTGTTCGCCTCCGCTCACCCTGCAGCCAATTAACTCCTCAAGCCGCACCCATCCTCGACTACCGCGACATTCCTGGATGCCAAAATTCTCCTCGCTTTCTTCCATTGCACCAGGAAACAAATTTGAATAGACTGGTGGGGACGTAAATTGAACAGGCCAAAGCTGTGGTCTCGTTACAGTTGTCTTCCAGTTTTCGACGTCAGCATTACACATTGTAGGGGCCCAAGTGGCACCCCCCCTTTACAGAGGGGCTGGTACCCGGGTCCCAGAGACCCCCGGCCCCCCCTTAGCGACGCCACTGCAGCTGAGTGTTTTTTGTCACTACAAACGACAACTTACCTTTTGTATATATATTTAGAGGTGTGTGATTATCAACTTTGCGTCTGTGAATTAAATACAAGTTAAATTTGGCTGTGAATTCAATAAAATATTTTTGAATACGAATAGTAAAAGCTAAAAAAATAAAAACCACACTATCTTTGTTTTGGTGTTTCTAGAGTGTATAAAACATAAATACACCAAAAAAGACAGCTTAGGCAGTCAGAACTAGACACATCTCTGTTCAGGTACTTGCGCTTGACATACAAAAAATTTAATGTAACAGAGAAAATAAAACATCGACATGCAAACCAGTGCAACAAGAATTTTGCATACATTGAGATAAAAAAATATGGGTTCCTCAAAATACTGTGAACACAGTAAGCATATTAGATATATTTAATATGATAGGCAGCAGTCCCCCCACTCACCTCAATGATTGAAAGGAGGCTGGGCATGCTAGTTGCCGGTGGGACCTCACCAACAAGCTAGCAATAACGTTTTATTTCTCACTTCTGCTATTATGTTTATAGGAAACCTATTTTAGATTATAAACTTTGCTTTTGTAGTGTTGCACTTGACCTAACACACACCACAGTTAGCGAACACTTGCTTGGTGCAAGGCTTCTGCATTAGGCTTTTGGCACGGCTTTGGTGTCATGCAGAAAAACCAACCCGCAAGGTCTTACCATGTAGTGAAGCTTGAAAGTTTGCACATCTTTCACAGAGCTGCAAATCGAATATCAGAAAGTACTCGCACAGTATCTAAGTTGCGAATGTTCACACACCTTCAAATATACTGCCTGGTCACTTCAGTATAAGTGTATAATTTACACAAATAATTTTGATTGATTGTAGGGTTTAACGCATGAGGCGCGCCGTAGTGGAGGGCTCCGGATTAATTTTGACCACCTGGGGATCTTTAACGTGCGCCGAAATCTCGTACACACGGGCGTTTTTGCTTTTGGCCTCTATCAGCACACAAATGATTTCATGAACGAGAGTTAAAAAAAATGCAGTAAGGTGTTTCATGCAAGTTGGACGCATTTATTTGAAATCACTGATAAGCATTGGTTGCAGTTGATTGAATGCTTAACCGCTCTGTCTTCCCTGTACATCCTACATCCCCTCAAACTCAACGGGCATGGCTTCATTTCTCCTACTCCCTTCTTTAGACACTGCTATGCTTTCCTTTCTTTCTCCACCGGATTCGACCTCCCTCGAAGAATACGCCATTGCCCTTGCAATAGAGCACGCTACTCTTAATGTTCCTACCACCACGCCAGTATATATCTTCTCCGACTGTCGGTCAGCCCTTCGTAATTTCGCTAACCATCAGACCCACCCACACACCACTGATTTCGTCACTCCGATACTTGCATCGAATCCTCGGCCACGCTTCACACTGGTTTGGGTTCCTGGCCACGCTGGCATGTGCGGAAACGCCTTAGCAGACGCGCTCACCCGAGTACCTTTCCCGGGTCCGCCCATGTCCTGGCCAACCTTGTACCACCCGCCGACGGTTCGTACTCAACACCGCGCTTCCCGCCGTTACCAATTACACGCCCAACGCCTATCACGCACCCTGTACCCACCCCCCAGTTCCCGTCTAACTCGTGAGGCTGCGTGCCTCATTCGACAGGCTCAAACCTCTTCACTCCCTCCCATCACATTCTTCACCGCATCTATCGGCGCCCTGGCCACCTTTCCTGCCCCAGGTGTTCTTCCTACCCATCCATCCCTCATTCTAATTGGGACTTCACCCCACCATCTCTTACCCAATCCCTCACTTTCATCACTTCCTGGGATCTCTGGCTGCCTCCCCCGCCGACAGTGAACATCCAGGCTGCCCAGGAAGCTCTCTACAAACACGTGCACCGGATCCGCACAGGCATTCAGGAGTACTACGTGGATCTGGTAAATTGAACTTTCAAATTAGGCCCTGGACTTAGAAATAAGTGTTTGTTCTCTCTCTCTCTCTCTTTCTCTCTCCTTCCTTACTTTACAGGGTGGGCATTCATAGGGGCACGTGCTGGGTAATATGTTGTGTTGTAGTATGTGTGGGTTTGTAGGCATCTGTAAAACGGCTTTGGACTTGAAGGTTGGTGAGGGAATCTGGCAGGTCTTTTTTGCTTTCTACGAATCCGTGGCTAGTAAATTTGAGGGCAGCAGTGCGTGCCGCCTCATTCCCTTGTAGAAAGGCGTGATGTCCAGATGAGGTAGACGATCACTAGCTTTTGTATGCGTCGTAGTGTATTTGAGGTGTGATGCATCCTTCTTGATAAAGGGACATGCTTACTGGGAAGCCCGGTGGAATCTGTCATGGCTGTGCTTGCATCTGTTTTTTGCAAAGTTGTGGAAGTGGTAGTGGTGAGTGTGGCGGGCATCAAGGGTTTCTTATGAGTGATTAATGGCAGACGTCCCAGGGTTTTGTGCTTAAATATGCATCAAAACAGTGAACTGAATGAAGGTGGCTACGCAGGCTAGTTGAGACCTCATCGTGGAAATTTTGGTCAAATGTCAGGCATGACTCAAGGAAAGGATAGAGACAGGAATGAGCTTCATCAACGAAACTTCATTTCCCTCTGAGAGGGATTACAAAGTAAACAAAACCCTCATGTGATACTACTTTAACACCACATGTAAAAAGCAATTACAGCTGCTGCACACTTCACACTAATTATTCAGTACTCTCTAGTGCATCTGAGACGTCTCCCACCTTTATCACATAGGCCTCAAAGATTTCTCGTTCCTGTTTTGTGCCATACAACTTCAGCACTCTCATCGTATCAAATTCTGGCATGCAGCCACCTGGCGTGCATTGAGTCTTGGAGTGGAGCACCAAATCGGTTTCTGTTCAAGTCGCCACCAATGCGGCATGCTCCCACCACCACCTGCTAGGGCCTTGACTGCCCTATGTACCATCAAGATACATTGAAATAGGAACAACAAACATGTGACTTTCAGTATATGCTGTGCATCATGGTGACTGGCTGTGTAGCCACAGGAGGAACAAAGTTACAAGAATTCGTGTCCAACAGTGTTATGGAAATAGCATTTGAGAATGTTAATTTGGCCCACTGCCGCATGTCGTGCAGGGTCCCGCTACGGTTATCAAACTTTGTCACTGTGTAGGATCAAGCGGAACACGACGAAGGCTGATCGCAGAAGCACAAACGGGCACCAAATATGGTGGTGGGCGAAATAAATATTTTCACCGACCGAACAGTGCCCTCTAGACACCCACGTGCACGTTGGTCGAACTGGAAGTACACAATATCTTAGATAAACTGCACGAAGCTTACCATCACTCCCAAACCTTCCGCCTCAACCACCTACCTGACGAGACACCCTTGAACTTCTCGTATATCCAGCGCCCCAAGAACAGCTACAAAGTGTGCCCGTCCACATCCGTCAACACATTTGTACAGCTCCCATACCGCGATATACGCATCAATACGCTCGTCAGGAAAGCAACCCTCTGGAGACCAACGAAACTAACGTGGATAATTACAAACTTTTCATTTCTGCGCGGCAAGAGTCCTCTGCAATGATTTAACAAGAATATGCAGCAGGACCATGACCTCCTGAATACAATGTCCCGGAGCTTATGACAGCACGCAGCGATTACAAGACACGGGGTTCGACGAACCAAAGCAACGCGCAGGAATCACCTTTGTAGGTCGCAATAGTCTTGTCAACGACCGTGTGGTAAGCGACAAGAGTTTCGTGCGAACGATCGTTCGTGGCTGGCCGGTCGCAATAGTCTTGTCTCGATATTTCTTAGTCAATGACCATGTGGTGAGCGACAAGAGTTTCGTGCGAACGATCGTTCGCGGCTGGCCATGATAGCACCGCCGTTTGAAGTTGAAGACATACGCGCACTCGCACGTCGGAGACGAAACGCCCAGCGGCCTCAACACGGTGCTCTAATGAACTGCAGCGCAGAAGCTTGTCGCGAGCGCACTCATCACTCTCGCAAATCGAGGCGGCACAACTAGGCACAACTGATGCAGAACGCCCGTGTTCACCGTCGTAACGCACTACGCGCAAATAAGGCGGCCGCGCACACACACAGCGTCTCAATCACACGCTGCACACCACCGTGAGTGCTCTCCAGAAGTTCTTCGAGAGCGCCCTTATCACAATCGCAAGCCGAACTCCTATGCACCGCTGCAACACATGCAACGGCAGGCAAAAATCACGGCGAGAAGATCGCAGCAGCGAGGTAGCAACAGCTGCCATTTTTTAAAACCATGACGTCACATCCGGCAAAAGAGAAGTCGCTTTCTTTGTTTTTTGATGTCTAGTACGCGCATGCGCAGTAGGGCTCGTCCACCGTTCCTGAACGTCAGGTCACCGCGGCCATGGAGAGAAGGCTGCCGGCCGCGACTCTCGCCACCGCGGCGCTGCGGTTGCGAGTTGCGCTACGAAAGCGAGCGTCGTCTGCTAGCGGGGAGCGGGTTCCGCTCGGCATATCACCACTTGTGGGTGCGTACTGCAAAAGAAATAACTGTTCGCGGATGTTTCATCATTTTGTTGCGGCCGTTGCAGTTCGAGATCTATTTGAAACGGGCGGTATTATGCAAGGAGTCGTGTACGTACGTCCGGGGATTTGAAGCGGTGGCTTAAATATGAAGAACGACAGTGTTTATAAATGAACGTTCGCGTAGCAGTGGCTGTCAAGCGTGCACACAAATTATATTGCCATGCCAATTGCGCAAATTTATTGCATCCCGAATAATATTTCCTCACACGACTGTTGGAGCAGCTTTCCGTTTCGTGGACAACATAGGTGGTATCATGCCTCACAACAACTCCCCCGCTTTCATTCCGGCCGCGTAAAAAATTTCCCGCCGCTGCATGCCTTGGTTCTTTTTCGAGTGCTGCCGTTATAAAGTTGGCTGGGAGCCGTATTACCGTACTTTTCTCGACCATCTGAGCAAAATCGGTGCACTGCAGGGGAACAGGCGCCTCATGGTTGATATTATCTCTATGCATGGTTGGACAACTCCTCTTGTCGCTCCATGGGCAAGTGCTCTCCTTTTGTAATCAACTAGCTTGTGCGCAGACGCTGCCTTTTTCTTTTTCGGAGATCGCTGCTGAGTCTGCTTCCGCAACAAAATAAATAGCTGGGAAAGTTGGGAAAGTTAACGGAAACTGCACCTTCCTTCAGTGTGAGCCCGGTCGATCTCGTCGACTTTACGTTAATATACCTATACTTCTTCGCAACGTCCTTTTCGAGAAAATGAATTCCACATACCTTGCGCGTTTTCCTTAGCTCTTTGACCGCGCGGGGAAATATGGATCCCATGGCGGCGCTAAAAAGTGACGCTTCTGAGTGTTGCTTCTGTATCTGCTCGTACAGCCAGGTGCGGAGCACGTTGGCATTTCGGTAAGCCATCAAAGAAAACACAGCGTATTGACGGAGTCAACGAAATCCTCGATGAAATCGGTACTGCTCAATAGCGTCACAAACTGAACGCACTGTAAGGGCACGGTTCGCGCACAGGGGTAAAAAACAAACGCAAACGAAACGAAGAAACTTGTAGAGACACGCAGTTACTCAGCCTACTGGAGCACGCGTATGCAGCTCTTCTGGAGGAGTGGACTCAGAAGAACCACTACAAGGGGCAAAAAAATGTGTATTGCCTTCTGTTTATTGTAGCAGTTTGCTTCCAAGAATGTACACAATTACCAGATGTGTGCGCCTACCCAGGCTTGGAAAGAAAGCATAACTGAAACCGCATGTGAGCGCCGGGATGTCAGCGCGCAAGAAAAGCTCGGTGCGCTTGAACCTAGGGCAGGCACGGAGGAGAATAATCAGCACCACATGAGAACGTCGACTTGCCGGAGCGCGCGTGCAACGCCAGGTAAACGCAGAGCGCGCGCGAGAGAGAAAAGAATGGAAGAGAAATACAACCCTCAGGAAAAAAGCAACAAAAAAAAAGACGTCGTGGCGTAACACGTAACGTGGGGTTGGTGGTCAGGTGATTTTTTTAAATGCGAATGCATTTATTAGCCGGGGGTTGTCTTGCTCCGTTGGCCGGCGTGCGTCTGCATTCCTCCAGCGCGAGCGCACGTGAGCGCGCGCACGTGCGCTCGCGCCTTCGTCGTCGTGGTCGTCGTAAATGCGAATGCATTTCTTTCGCCGTCGTCGTCGTCGTCGCACGTGCGCTCGCGCCAAGCAGTTCTGCCTTCGTCGTCGTCGTCGTCGTAAATGCGAATGCATTTCTGGACGCGGCTATGGAAAGTGTGCGCGTGCGCTCCAAACCCTCTGACCCCATAGTCTTGGTTGGCGACTTCAACGTTGACGTGCGCAAGAAGAGTGGCGAGTGGCTGGTCGAGTACATGCAGACCAGGCACTCTATGCATTGTCTCTCTGCCGGCTTCGACACGTGCCCCACTACCATTCACGGGAGTTGCATTGATCTGGTCTTTACGCGAAACTGTGACGCGCGTACGCTTCTCAAAGACCCTTTGGCCGTGCACTTTAGCGATCACAAGGCAGTGATTGTGGCCGTCAGGTACAACGATAACACAACAGCTAGGTGCTGATATAATGATTACTTTCTCTCTCCGGGTTTTTTCCCCAAACTGCCCCACTCCCCCAATTCAGGGAGTTTATTGCTGGTCTTTACCTCAAAAAAACCAGTCCCGTAGCGTACGTTCCGCCCCCGGCACTTTGTGATCACAGGGCAGTAGCTGGGGCCCTGCGGTACAACGATAAAAACAAACCCCTGGTTTAGCACAAATGTTACGCAACTTTTTAATTACCCTTTAAACTTCCCAAAACGTGGGCCCCAAGGGTCCGCTTTTTTTAACGTTTTTGAACTCCTTCCCCTCAAAAAAACCAGCCCTCAACGTAGCTACGTTGCCCCGGGGAAATCTTTGGGTTTGTGACCTATGTTTGGAAAAGCTTGGGTCTGCGTTCGCCAACGAATAACCCCTTTGGAGAAACCTAGCCATTTTCCCGGGAACATTTTAACAACGTTTATTAACGTTGTATGACTTTGGCAATTTTCCCTACTTTTCAACGTGCATCCCAATTTACCAGAAACATTTGCGTCAACATGATATTAGAAATTGCCAACATGGGGGCAACGTTTGAATTGTGTTTTCAATGTTGGGTCACGTTGTTTCTGCGTTGGCCAACTGCTCCACGACACGGGACAACCTTCCAGTTCATTGCGGGACACTTTGAACAACGTTATGAGCCCCGTTGTTTGATCACTTTGGGGCAGCAACTTTTCACCTACATTTTGCAACGTGCCATAATAAAATCCCTTTAACCATTCATACGTTGTGATAACATCGCTACACTCTTGCAGCAACTTTAGATCTACGCTTTTAACATGCAGTTAGCATACAAGGAACGTTGCTTCCCGTTCAAGCAATGTTTTTATGAAGTTGCAATAACATTGCTACAATTTTGCGGTAACTTTCCAACTACAGTTTTCCAACGTGCGGGTAACATTAAGAGAGAGAGAAAGGACTTTATTGGATCTCCTGCAGTCGGGGACGGGTCAGGCCTCGCAGGCATACTACTGCTCGCAGGGCTTCACCGTCCCGTAGTCTTCTCCGCTCACTGCGGCGTCGGGCCGACCCCGAGGCCTGCGTCTGGTCCGGCGCGGGCTACTTGGAGTGCCGCCGCTGTCTCCCCTAGCCCTCGCTCCCGCAGGAGGAGGCCGAGAGGAGTGCGGGTTCTCCTTTCGCCGTGCTTGCCCAGTGCAGCCTCGAGCCGCTGGATAGCCCTTAGCTGGTGTTCGCGCTCCGAAGAGCCGATCGAGTCCGTAACGTCCGGAGGGAGGGTCGGCCTCCCGTCACTCGCGTCGCGTCTTTCACAACCCCCACATCAGGTGGGTCGGTCCGCGGTCACTCGCGCACAAAACACTGCACACACAGTCCTTCATACAGGTCCGGGCACACGTGGCGCGCGAGCGCCGGCGTCAGCACCGTCCGAGTCTGTAGTTGCCGCAGAAGCACGGCCTCCCTCCTCGCGAGCCCCGGATGGGGCGGAGGGTAGGCCCGCCTCTCTTCCCTGTACCAGCGCAGCGTCGGCGCCGTACGTGGTCAGGGGTTCCGCGTCGTAGTCTTCTCCTTCTTCGCTCGATTCCTCGTCGACTTCGGCTTCCGTCCTGGCGCGGCTCGGCACGTGGCGAGATCACGGGCCGCGGCGTCGGCTACCTCGTTGACGTTTCGGTGGCCGTTGCGGAGCTCCCGGCCCATGTGAGCCGGAAACCACCGGATGGTCGTGCTGGTGTTCCTGCGCGCTCCCTCTCCGATGCCGGAAAGGACGCGCATCGTCGTCTTGCACACCGTGCCCTGCGAAGTTGGCTATCGCGGACTTGGAGTCGCTGAACACCGTCTTCGTCCCCGGGTGGAGCAGGCCAGCGCGATCGCCGCCTCCTCCGCCTGTCTGGCGGACTTGGCGCGCACGCTGCCGGCGCTCAGTAGTTCTCCCGTGGTGGCTCGCACCGCCACCACCGCGTAGGCGTCGTTTCGGTCCCGATGTTTGGAGGCGTCCACGAACACCGCATCGCCTCTCTCGTTGTACTCCTGGCGAGCGCGCACAGCCCGCGCCATCTCCGTTCCGAGTTCCGTCCCGGCGCGACGTTCTTCGGGAGCGGGGGCACCACCACGCTGTTGGCTATGTCGTCTCGTAGCGGGATCAGCTCGTCCTCCTCCTCGAAGGGGCAGCCCAGAAAACGCCGCTTTTATGTCCAAGCGATGCTTCTTACAA
Source organism: Haemaphysalis longicornis (assembly GCA_013339765.2). Taxonomy (NCBI): domain Eukaryota; kingdom Metazoa; phylum Arthropoda; class Arachnida; order Ixodida; family Ixodidae; genus Haemaphysalis; species Haemaphysalis longicornis. Next base: position 72,899 of record JABSTR010001133.1, read on the forward strand.
CGTTACCGTGACTTCATAGCCCCTTCAGACACGATTAAAACTTATGAATGAAAAAAAAATTTTTCTAGCTTTTCTGATATCTATATCTATGACCCTAGATATTAAACTAGACGAATCAGAAAAATTCTACATACCCCTGTTTTGTTTTAGCTTGCGTACACATTTGTGTACATCGTGCCCCACCCGGTACAAACACACCACATTTGTTGGTAATTGCAAAATAGAAAAAGATTTATTTACACACAAACCAGCGTTATGCTGGCATTTTACATATTGGGTTTTTATGCAAACAGTGGTTTCGATCATTCATTTGTTATGGAAAGCGTAAAAGCAATTCTTGTTGACAGAATTAAAGACAAAGGAACACGTTGCACTTCTGGCAGCGGATGCGCGTTCTGGACGTGCAGCTTTCATACTTGCAACGCTGATTTGTGCGGAGTGGGCTGGCCAGTGGTTTAGGCCATTATAGCGAACAGCGTTGACTGGACTTGGCTCTGCGTTGTGTACTTTGCGGGGAGGTTCAGCCGGCTCCTGGAGGCTTGGGCAGCCCCGTTTCTTCGCAACGTTCTTGCTGCACATGATGAGCGCCATGGCAACTTCATTGTGGAATGCCAGCAAATCCATAGTGTTCTTACGCTACATTCTGTTCGCTTCCGCATGTTTCACGTACTCAAGCCAGCTGTTGACAATGGCGAAAGAGACAAAGTGCATATGACTCGCACTGGCCATTTCTTGGTTCTTTGCCGGAGAGGGTACAACAAGAGGAGAAAATCCATTTTGTCTACGCCTCCCATAAAGGTGTTGTAGTCCTTTATGAGAGCAGGGCATGGGATGTCGACGTGCTGTTTTGTGGCCTCGCTCCACCTCCTTGCAGTGGACAGGTCATCCACGCCCACGTAGCTTGAAGCGACATTTACGACTCCATTATCTTGCCACCGTACCAGAATGACGTCCCTGTCTTTTGTGACTTGCTGGTCGTAGCTTCCTCTCCCTTCATGTCTCAGCTCCTTGTCACTCTTCAAGACGCAGCCTTGCAGTCGATTGGTGCGGATTGTTCCGACTGCCCAGATCCCTATGTACTTCAGTTCTGGCAGAAGAGGTACGGACGTGAAGTAGTTATCGAAATAACATTTGAAATTTCGATACAAGGGCAAGTCCTTAACAAGCCTCATGACTATTGATCCACCCAAGCCAAGGCTCTTTGTGCTCCTCGGATACACCGGTACCTTTTCCCTGGTACAGTTCAAAGTCATGGGCCATGCCCTCTGCACTGCAACGAAGGAACACCTTTACTCCCTCTGGGTTGGGTTTGTTCCTGATAAACTGTTTTGCCGCTACCCTGCCGGTAAAGGGGATGATTTGCTCATCAATGCTGTTGTGCTCCGAAGAAGTTAAACTTATTAGTTTTATTTCACGCGCGCGTGAGCAGCTGTGGCGAGAAGTAAATTAAAAGCCAATCGTACGTATCAAGGTTCTTGCAGAACCTACACTCTATTTCAGCATCAATGACATCATAACAAAAAATCTACTTCTGAGCGCCCACCTCATTTCGCATTATATTCTTCCATAAAATTTAAGCGCTGAATACATGTTCCACCTTTTACAACCGTACGCATTCACAAAAGCAAGAAGGATATGCTTAAAAGCTAGAAACGGGAGGGTAGTCTTGTTCCCGCTCTTTTACGAAGTAAACTGCGTTCGAAAGAACGAGGCGAGCTCAGAAAAACGAGCGCTTACCTTCACTGGTCGGTTGCTATGAACTTTCAGCCCACAAATATTCGCCGTAACATGCGGCCACACAACAAATTTCGTATAGGCCTCCTGCGCTGGCCCAGGGCCCCCAAGTAGCACAGAACATAAGAATAACGTTATCTGGAAGTTGCGAAAGTTTAAATAACGTTAAATGTTACGAGGCAATGTTTATGTAACGTTTAAAAAAACATTCAATGTTTATGTTATGTTAGAAACGTTATTTTTACGTTGAAAACAAACATGTACGTGAACGTTTTGTTCCCAACATTTATTTAACGTTTACGAAACAACTTAAAACCAATGTTAGAAATACTAATGTTATTACAATGCTCATACTCAACATTAAAGTAATGTAAATATACAAACATTATAATAACGTTCAGGACATGTTCAGGAAACAACTTATCAATTTTTTCACCAATGTTAGAAATGGTAACGTTATTAAAATGCTCAGGACTCAACATTAAAGAAATGTACAAATTCAAACATTATAATAACGTTCAGGGCATGTTCACGGCAAAACATTAATGGGATGTAAAAATGTAAACATTATTATAATGTTAAGAAGTAACCGCAAAGCAACGTTATAGGTAACATCTTTATTGCAACATTATTACAATGTTCAAGGCATAACGTTGAAGTAACTTTAGAAATTTAACGTTATTAAAATGCTCGAGGTAATACTGTCAGGTACATAATAAATCTGAACATAAGCATAACATTTAAGTTACAACGGCAGGGTGATGTTATGCCTTGAAGCATTAACGAAATGTTCAAACTACTTGCACAATACAACTGGCTTTTACCAAGGTCTTCAAGGGTACAGGGGGTCAAAAACAAGTCTTCCCCCCGAAATTTCTCGTGAGGGAGGTGGGGAGGGGGGGGGGGGGTCATCTAGGACGGGTGATTCGCGCTAAAACGTGAATCGCACGCGCCAGATAACGCTTCCAGGCTCCAGCAAGTACCGGTCGGTTCTTCTGGCTCCCTCTTCTCCATTTTGACATATTAAAAGGGGGGGGGGGGCGGAGGATATTCGGGTTATTTCCTTATTTCACATATATAGAACTTTGCATCTCGTGCCGTCGGCGTGTCACCCGCCGCGGTGGCTCAGTGGTTAAGGCGTTGTGCTGCTGGGCACGAGGACGCTGTTCGATTCCCGGCCGCTGCGGCCGCTTTTCCGATGGAGGCGAAAAGCAAAAACGCCCGTGCGTACGAGATTTCCGGCGCATGTTAAAGATCCCCAGGTGGTCAAAATTAATCCGGAGCCCTCCACTACGGGCGCGCCTCATCGGCTGCGTTGCGTCGGCGCGTTAAAACCATACAATCAATCAACCGTCGGCGTGTCGCCACCGATTCTGCTATCTTTGGCGTGTCTTCCGCGGCCAACTTCCAGCTCGTTTGAGCAGCTCTGGCGGCTCTGGCCAACAGTTCCTAATAGTAAAATGACCAGTCTTAAGCAGACAATCCGGTGGAAGCCGCATGCTCATTCATCCAGTCACGTATATAGTTTTTCGTACCAAGGATCGGCACAGCTAAGAGGCCACCTTTTTATCTTCTTTTCCGCGATCGACGCGTGCCTCCCGCAACTTTTCGTTTTAATCTTTTCCGCAGCCTTCACGCAACCTCCGTTACCTCCCGTCCCAGCTCCTAAAGCCATGCGTTGCGCCATGGAAACTAGGTTCGATGAAGTATCACAAGCCTTGGTCGATGACTGGAGAGACAATTAAGGAGGACAAATGTCTGTTTGGGCCCCTGACATTAGAAAGATCAAAGCTCTAGTCAATGTGCAGGGATAGGCAGCTGTTTGAAATTGTTCCGAATGCGTAAATGTGCCGCGCTCCACTTCTTCAACTCGCGAGCCCTGGCGTAACATATGTTATGACCTGAAATAGGGTCCCCGCTTGTTACATTGTTAAATTGGTTGAAAGAGTATGCACATCACCTAACTATCTCGAATTAGGCTTGAAATCAAGAAAAAGGACGCTCTAGGCGAATGAAACCAACTGTCTGTTCTTAGCAGGCATCTTGACGAAGAGACAGAAAGGCAGTTTAGGGGGGTCAGCTTTACGGGGTGGGGCGGGAAGGGAGGCTAACAACACCTTCCCCCCCCCCCGCCCCCCCCCCCCCCCGATATAAAATACTGGCTACGCCAATGCTTTTAAAAATCGCAGCCACATTATTTCAGTGCTTGACTGCATTTTGACGCCGGAGATGTGCTGAGACAAATGTTGTAAGTGTGTATGCGTGCGTGTTTATTTTGTGTTATGAGCCCAGCCCAGCCCAGGACATGGGCAGGCCAACGTGTTGAGGAGGATAAATTACAGCGCCAATCGTGTCACCAGTTGTGGTTTTGGCCGCTGCGAGTCCGCGCGAAACATTTCTCAGGCGAGGCGACTTTCCCCTCAGTTGCCTTTTGTTCCCTCAGAGGAATAGCTCCGTCAACAACCGGTCCCATTCATGACCAGTCCTGTTGTTGCCCACCGCCGCTCCCCTCGTTTTGCAAGGCGTGTTTCATGGGGTTGCGCGCGGCGGGTGGGGGCTTGCTCCCCCTCTCAAGACCTGCAGGGGAAGTGCGTCAAAAGTCTGTTCTTGTGTCTTGTATTCCGGCGTGAGGCTGCCTGGTATTTTTCTTTTCTGTCATCTGCACCGAGCGCAAGAAAGAGCGACAGCACAGAGCAGCAGAAGGTGTTTTGCGTCATCGAGAAATACAATACACTTGTTGCCGGGAAACAACGATTTGCAAGTCAATGCAGGTTACTTCAAATATACACGAAAGCACGCTTTTACTATTTTCAGTAAGCATCATGAAGTTAAATTTATTTTAGGAATTGACTAGGAATGATTAGGAATGAATATAGATGAATGAATGAATGATTGAATGACATAATGAATGAATGACTAGGAATGAATAGGAATAGAAAAAAAATGAATAGGAATTGACAGTGTTATGTGTAATTTTTACATCCCTGTCACATTTGCAACCGCAAATTCTGCGCTATTGAAGCAGAAAACAAAAATGTGAGACCTACTTCTTATTAATGCGGCGATCGAATTAACCCCCATTGGATGATTGGTAGATCTGTAACGAACTCACACCTACAGTGAAAGCCAGAGTTGCCCTGCGCATGCAACGCGAGACTGCGACACCGCAGTTTCGCGTTATTTGTTTCGTATTAGCCATATAAAGTACAACAGCATTGTTATGGTGCATCAGCCACAGAGGAAGAAGACACGAACGCCAGTGCCTAGCCTGCTCGCACGTGTGCTAAATTGTAGCCAAAACAAGACGCTGGGCGCGCTCAGATCGACTCTGAGGTGTACATGTATTGAAAAGGAAGTAGCCGAAGCTCTGGCGTTCTTGGTCTGCGCGGGGCCTTCTGTTCTGTAAATACGCCTTGTTGGTTGATGGATTGTAGGGTTTAACGCGGCGATGCAACGCAGGCGATGAGTCGCGCCGTAGTGGAGGGCTCCGGATTCTTTTTGACCACCTCGGGATCTGTAACGTGCGCCTAAATCTCGTACGCACGGGCGTTTTTGCTTTTCGCCTCCATCGGAAAAGCGGCCGCAGCGGCCGGGAATCGAACCAGCGTCCTCGTGCCCAGCAGCACAACGCCTTAGCCACTGAGCCACCACGGCGGGTGTAAATACGCCTTGTAAATACATCTTCGTTTCACGACTTCCTCTCTGTAACATTTTGGTGGCGGTTGCTAACCATATATCCATGCTCCTGCCTTGAACCTATACGAGCGCGTAAGTGCTCACAATCGATGATACCCTACGCTCACGCTCGCGCTACAAACGGCTAGCCTCCTGGTTATAAGTTTAGTCGGGAAATCGACTTCATGATATCGATGGGCGGTGGACCCAAGGTGAAATCAAGCACCGGGACCCTTCCGAAGTATTTTTATTCCCTTGCGAAGTATCTAACCAAGCTGTACAGCCTTCCTTTGTAGCCGCATAACTGTAATTCTAGAGTGGATTTCAACTTTTAACATCTACGTATATAAACTGCACTCCGCTGTCGCTCCGATTCCTCCCCATAGCACTGCGCTGGCGGGCACGATTTCTGCCTAAATATTTTGATGGCTGCTGCTGCGATGTTGTTAATTCACTGCAAAAGCTATAATGTTTGACAACTGTATTACCTTTGATGAAACTTCATAAAAATATTTAGGAGACGAAATTGAAACTTTGAAAACTTCCCTTTGCGGCAGACGTAATCAATTCGTCATTTTTGATGCAAGTCTAGGTTTACCCGCCGTGTACAGAGTCTAGGTTTACCACGTGTAGGTTTACCAGCCGTGATGCAAGTCTGGGTTTTCCACGTCGAAATACAGAGTTACGCGTACAGTTAAACCTGGATGTAACGAAGTTGATAAAAATTGAAATTTTTCGTTACATGCAACTTACTTACAAGCAACACCTATTATAAAGCAGATTTATTTTACTCGTTGCGGCTTATTTCCTATTAAGTTGTGGTTCTTTGGGCAGGGGAGAGATTGCTCTAGATTCACTCAGAAAACATTTTAGAAAACATTAGAAAGAGCAGTTTCTAGCCGTAATATCCCGTAATTTGCGTAATATTCCGTGATTTACTGTGAAATGATATCCTATTATTTCTAGTCGTGAGACTATGTAATTTTCGGAGCCGTTTAACGGGGGAGGAGGAAGGGGGGGGGGGGGGGAGATGGACTCCATGTGCGAAGGCATTCCTGGCGAAGGCACGCTTTATCGGCGATCAGGCGAGAAATTGCGTAATCGTGTTCGCTAATAGTGCTCAAGGCTGCAGGGGTAACTCGCTTGTTTAAAGCATACATGTGCGAAAAAAAAAAACAACCCTTTTTTGTAGTTATGTGACCACACAGTTATTCCGTACGCACCAGCCGGACTGGTTAAGTTGCCCACAATTCTTTTTTCATCGAAGAAGCATGATATTTCTGACTAGTGAATCAAAACGTTTAGGTTCTAGTTTACAAAAAAAATGCCACTGGTGTTTTTTACAAATTTTCTCCCTACACCACTCGTATTTCATGTTTGGTTATGAAGCGTTCCTTGATCCGGGCATCACGATCAGTCTCGTTCAAAGTCAATCTTGTTCGCGAGTCCTCTTCATTCTGTTCGTTGAGACGAGCAGGTAAGGCTGTCTTCACTTTGCGATGTAAAAGGCGAACTTCGCGGCGCTGTCCCCAAGGGCGGGTGGAGAAGTGTCCCGTCGCATTGTGCTACGTTCCTTTGTGTAGCATCCCCCACGGCTTTTTGTTCATTCAGACAGGTTTCAGCCGCAGACAGCGGCTGCGGAAAGTTGCTTGGAGATCCACTGCCTTCTCGCCCCATATGAGAGGGAAAGAAAAAAGGGCAAGGGCTCAAGGGGTCTTTTCTCGCCACTGCCGAGTGGACCCCGTGCGCACCCAGCTCCAGTCGTTACACCGGATCGTTTACCTGGAACACTGCAGTTGTAGACGTAAGTATATGCGCAAGCGCATGCTTGTTCAGTCGTAGCCTGTTCGGCGTTTGGGCAATGTGAGCGACATACAAGGAAGGTGTGCAGGAGCAACTCGTGACACTTGCGACGAACAACGCGATTTCTGTCGCGGCGACAAATTGGCCGAGACCGAACGACAAAACGGATCGCCGGGCGGCAAAAGTTTCCGAAATCGCGTCTCATCGTCGCAATTAAGTGTGAACGAGCCTTATATTTTTGGTGAACTATATAGTAGGCAGTATTGATGGAAGAATCGATGTTACGGGTACGTTGCATGGAAACGATTTTTGTTCGTTGCATGGAAACGATTTTTGCGCGCTTTGTGCAAAGCAAAGTGAATTCGGATAACTAACCTCGCCCACACTCGAATGATCTTCACTTCAGCCGGGCAAGTGAGGTAGCGGCTTGGGCACGCGAAACAAAATAATGTGCGTGTCACGTTAGTTCGCTGTGCGAAATTTTGAAAAAAAAAAGCATTACGTTTGCCCCTAATTGCCTGGCGAACGCCGGGGTTCCTTAACGTGAAAAAAAAACGCAGTGTCTAGAGTTACGTCCGACGGAACCCAAAATTGAAAACTAGAGTTACGTCCGACGGAACTTTAAAGGAGCCATGAAGAGAAAATACAACTTCGTTTAATTTGAAAGAACTAGGATTCAGTATCTCACTCAGTTCCATTAGAGCCACAAAAGATGTTTTTTTTTAACGAAAAAAAGCAATAAGTATTTAAAAACTTTCAAATTTTGCGCCACAGTGACGTGTTATGAGCAAGAATGGCGTCATACGGGCCAACAATAAAACATAATTTTCAGTGCGTTAACTGCACGTTAACATTAACATGCGTTAACTGCACGTTAATGGAACTAGTGGCCCCATTACAGACGTCCAGTCATGTGTCGTCGCGACAGGTCAGTTAGGCGGCCGCCAATCGCACAAACAAGGTTCCGTGACGTCATAGAAAAGTTGCGGAAAATTGGCTAGGGGGTCGCGACTGCTTCACACGTTTTCTTTAATATCTCCGTTATTTGTTCGAAGATTGCGATGATATTGGTATCATTGTTATCGGGACTAAGCAGTCTTTCTAATAAACCCAACTTGTAATTTGTCTTCATGGCTCCTTTAAGCCAGTTTATAGAGTTACGTCCGACGGAACTTTAGGCCAATGTTTTGAGTTACGTCCGGCGAACGTAAAGCATTAAAAAAATTACAGCTAACGGCACCAAATACCATGACGCTCCATAGGTGTAATCTGTCACTTGTACGATACACGACGTACGATGTACGATGCAGCGCTGTGGGTTCGAATCCCAGCTGGGTTGATGGATTTTTCAATTAAATAATTCAATTTTTTTTATTTATTACAACCTACCCGCCGTTGTCGCTTGAGCTGTGCTTCACGTAGATAGCGCGCTGCGCTCGCGCTCTGCTTCCAGGGAGACTCGTTTCCGCTCCGTCCGATGCGCCGTTCCCACTTAGGGTCGGTAGAAGCGATAGTATAGCTACGTCATCTACAAACTCAGCCAATCTTTCTCCCCTTACTTCTAACTCCTCTCTAGCCTGTATTTCTTTTTTAGCGTATGGCATGCGGTTGCCCCGGCGGAGTTTTCTGCGTACACGGCAGCGCCGGATGTTCCTTTCGCGTGTCCATAAAAAGCTTCGCTTTAACATGTCGTGTATGACCAGCATTTTTTTCTTGCCTTTATTGTAGCGAATCGAGGGTTCAACACGTAAAGTATTCATCTTATTCCCCGTGCGTTTGTTTTTTACATCGAAACTGTATATCGCTAGGATACAGCAGGTCGTCCCCGTGGACGGAGACTAACGATTTTCAGCGGCGGATATATAATATACTGGGTGTTTCCGGGAAGACGAAGTAAATTTTAAAAATAGGCTTTCGGAGCTAAAATTGTTTTAATTGCGCCAAGTGAACAGGAACCGTGGCGGGAGCAATAAAACGGTTTCAAGTGCGATTTAGGGGCATACTTAACTAGAAGGTATTAATTAACTTTCTATTTATTCTAGTTAGGTGCTTGGTTGTAATAGGGAAATTGTAAAGGATCATGAGTCCATCCGATATCGATAATTAGATTTTTGAAATTGTAATTGCGTGCAGAGCCACAGCGCTCAGAACCTCAGCTTTCCAGATGCGCACAGCGGGCTCCGTGCGGGAGCTGAGCGCCGCAAAGCCACGCCCACGCGCTCATGGCACTCAGAGCTGTACACGTCACGCGCACGCCGCGCTTTTTCTTCGGCACGAACAGAGGCAAGGTGGTGGTGGTGAACGTTTATTGGAGCAACAGGGGAAGGGGAAGGGGTGTGGGAGGCCTCCTTAGTCCAGAAGGCCTCGTGACCGCGCTGACTGGAGAGCCCGGGAGACCAGGGCCTGCTGGCGGGCTGGGTCCGGGCTGGTCAGCTCAGTCTCCCACTGCTCCAGGGAGGGTGAGGGGAGGGGGTTAGGTGAGTATGGGCAGGAGAATACTAGATGGTAAGTGGTGAGAGGGGTATTGCAGTGCTGGCAGTGGGAAGGGTAGATAGTGGGGGCGATATGGTGTAGGATGGCGTGATTGAAGAATGTGCCAGTTTGTAGTCGGCGGTATGTGTAACATTCGTAGTTGGTGAGCGTGTGATGAGGAGGAGGGTATGTTCTTCGTGTGTGGGTATAGTGAGATAGAAGGGCATTGGAAGTGGTGTCGAGGGGTGTGAGTAAGTCAGGTGAGGATAACTGAGGTGTCCGGCTCGCCGGTTCCTTGGATGGGAATGCCCGGGAGTGAAGCGCTCGGGCGGCAGCATGCGCTGCTTCGTTCCCTGGGAGTCCAGCGTGACCAGGTGCCCAAATGAGTGTGATGGTAAGATCTTCGGGCAACCGTTGTAGGAGAGGGATGGCCTGGGGTGGGGCAAGGCCTGCTTGGTAGAGGCGGCAGGCCTGCTGGGAGTCGGAGATGATTGTTAGGGAGTGAAGGCCTGAGTGGGTTGTTGCGGCGTGGGCGATTGCTAGGGCTTCGGCAGTGTCGACCTTGCATGAGCAGTATGTAGCCGCAGTTGCAATCTGCCCTGTGGAGTTGAGAGCGACAAGGGTGGTGCGGGTTGATGTTAGGTCATGGGCGACGTCTGTGTAACGAACCTGAGGGTCGGCTTCATATTTCTTATTGATGTAACGGACTCGTGCCTCCCGCCGGCCTCGGTTGTAGGTGGGGTGCATATGCTGTGGTATGGGAGTCACGCGCAGTCTTGTCCTGATGGTGGGCGGGAGGCGTTGGGGCTGCTCCGCATGATTCGGTGATGGCCAACCCAGCGCTTGGAGCACTGCCCGGCCTGCTGGGGTGAGCGCTAGCCTTCGCAGTTGAGAGGCGCGTTGTGCCTCAATATGCTCAGCAAGGGTGTTATGTAGTCCCAGCTTTAGCAATTTATCATTTGATGTATAGGTGGGCAGGCTGAGTGCCGCCTTGTAGGCCTTGCGAATTAAGGCATCAAGCTTGGTGGTTTCGTGCTGCTGAAGGTTAAGGTACGGCGTGGCGTATGTCATTCTGCTCAGTAGGAGAGCTTGCACTAATCGGCATGTGTCCGGTTCCGTGAGGCCGTGATTTTTACTGCGTATCCTGCGTATAAGGTGAGTCAGCTGTGTGATGGATGCCTGCAGTTGCGGGAGGAGTGCTGCTCCGGTGCCGTCATGATGAAAGGGGACTCCAAGGATCCGGAGAGTAGGCACTGTGGGTATTGGTTGGCCTAATATAGTTACTTGAGGGTCGGGGGTGGGTGGGGGAGCGAGTCCTCTGGACCGTGCCCTGAGGATGAGGAGGGCGGATTTGGCTGGTTCACAAGTGAGGCCTCTCGGACGAAGGTAGGAGATGGTTTCGTCACGGCTTGTTCGAGAGCATCCTGTTGTTCGCCGCTGGAGCCAGAGGTGGTCCAGAGGGTTAGATCATCCGCATATAATGCGTGTCGGAGGTTGGGTATCTTCGCTAGTTTGTCCGGTAGTTGTAATAGAGCGATATTAAAGAGCAAGGGGGAGATTACCGACCCCTGAGGCGTCCCCTTGGGGGGCGTGTTGAGAGTTGGTGAGGTGAGTGAACCGAGCTTGATGGTTGCCGTGCGTTCGCTGAGAAATGCCTTGACATAGTTATAGGTTCGGGGGCCACAGTTGGTGCTGTTGAGGTTATCCAAAATTGCTTGGTGTGTAACATTATCAAAAGCTCCTTTTACATCAAGGGCTAAGATGGCCCGCGGCGTTGTACGGCTCAGCTGGTCGAGCACCTGTTCCTTGAGTTGTAGAAGGACATCTTGCGTGGACAGCTTTTGTCGAAATCCAAACATGGTAAGGGGATAGAGGTCGTGTTCTTCGAGGTGGTTAGTAAGTCGTTGGTGAACCAGGTGTTCAAGCAACTTTCCGATGCATGAGGTCAACGCGATAGGACGGAGTGATGTTGTCGAAATGGGTTTGTGCGGTTTGGGAATAAGTGTTATCTCCGAATGTCGCCATTGCTCTGGTAGAGTTCCTGTTTCCCAGTGATGGTTAAAGAGTTGTAGCAGCGATTCTAAGTCTGCAGTACCCAGGTTGCGGAGGATGCGGTTTGTGATGCGATCCTTGCCTGGTGCAGTATTGCGTTTGAGGTTGGCGAGGATGGACTGCAGCTCATCCATGCTAAACGGGGCATCAAGAATAGAGTTGGGGCAACCAGTATATGCCTGGGTGGGGGCGGGAGGATGGGTTGTGGGTGAGCCAAAAAGGTTGGTTTGGATGGTGTGGAGGAGCTCGCGGGGATGGAGGGAGCTGTTGCGTATGAGTCGCTGTATTTGGTGATTGCTTTGAGTACGCGAATTGGCACCGTCTAGCAGGTGCCGGAGTAGGTGCCAAGTCTTCTTGGTGCTTAGAGTGCCTTTAAGTTGGTCGCAGAATGAGTGCCAGTTTTGCTTGTACAGCGTGTTTGCGTACTCTTGTGCTTGGCGGGAGAGGAGGGCAATACGTTTCCGGAGTTTCTTGTTGTGCCTTTGGTGCTTCCACCGTTTGGTAAGGCTTCTGCGGGCTTCCCAGATGTGAAGTAGGTGTGTGTCGGCTGCAGGATGGTCATCGGTTAACGTTATGTCTTTAGTGTGTTGTTGTGCTTTTTGTTCTAGGGCCTCTGTCCAAGCGGCGAGATTTTCAAGAATGGGTGGCAGTGCAGCTTTATCTTTCCGGAAGGATGGCCAGTCGGTCAGTTTGGCCGTTCCTCGGCGTGCAGGTCTCTTGCGCATGGGAAGTTGCAGCGTGATGAAGTAGTGGTCACTGCCGAGATTTTCTGAGTGGCAGGTCCACGTCGCATTTGGACAGTGCCGAGTCCAGGTCAGGTCGGGTATTGTGTCTCTTGTCACGCTGTTACCAGTGCGGGTGGGGAACGAGAGATCATTGTGAAGTACTAGGTTGTGGTTGTGAGTTGCTCTTAGGAGGGCAGTGCCTTTTTTGGTGTCCCTTGCGTACCCCCATGCTTGATGCGGAGCGTTAAAGTCTCCCAGTACAATGAGAGGGTCCTGTTTTGAAATCCGAGTGGCCGCATGTAGCAATGCGTCAATTGCCTGGAGGCTGTTGCTGGGTGGGCTGTAGATATTGAGGATGTAGGTGCTGGGATTACAAGGTTGCTGGGGCAGGAGCTCCACGAATGTGTTGGGTATATCTTGGCCCAGAGGATGGGGCTGCGCCGGTAGTGAGTTATGTATCAGGATAGCCGTCCGGTGAAGTGGGTCGTGCGTATATGGCGCGTAACCCGAGAGGGTTGGGTTAGGTGTATCCGTTTCCTGCAGCGCTATAACTTCCGGAGTAGTTGCAGTGAGATAGAGAGCCAGCTGGCTGCGTTTGCTATTGAAGGAGCGGCAGTTCCATTGCAACACAGTAAACCAATCGTTGGGGCGTTTAGTCATGGTACGGATGATGTTTGGGTTTCTTGGTGAGGTGGGTAGAGTGCATGGTTTCGTGGATGTTCTGTATAGATTTCTCGAGTTTGTTCTGTCTGTCTGTCAGGCCTTGAAGTTCTTTACATAAGGGAGCTATGGTTGCTGCCTGGGATTCAGTGATAAGCTTGACAGTTTGTGAGAGCTTGTCTTCTAGGATGGCGTGTATGCTGTCGAGATCGAGGGATGCCGGTGGGCTGAGGGGGAGAGGAGACGAGACAATAGCATTGATTTTCTCAGTTATCTCAAGGGGAATAGTTTTCATTGAACTTTCTCGCCCTCCCAAATGGGAGTTGGCATCATGATTGCCGAGTGTGGCCGAGAACTGCCGCCGTTTGCGTGCGGCAGTCACGATTCATCCGCAGATAATATATAAGGAAATACAAGTAAAAGAAACTGAGAACATTGTAATCCGGAAATCTGGCTATTAGATGCTTTTCGCCTGTTCAGATGCCCCTTGCCTCTGTTCGTGCCGAAGACAAAGCGCGGCGTCAGAAAAAATGTGAGTGACGAACGAGCTGATAAGCGTCGCGTCCGCATCATGCGCCGTGATGATGACGTACTTACCTCATCCGGAATGTGTCTGAACAAGTGTATGAGCATTGATTGATTGTAGGGTTTAACGCGCCGACGCAACGCAGGCGATGAGGCGCGCCGTAGTGGAGGGCTCCGGATTAATTTTGACCACCTGGGGATCTTTAACGTGCGCCGAAATCTCGTACACACGGGCGTTTTTGCTTTTCGCCTCCATCAGAAAAGCGGCCGCCGCGGCCGGGAATCGAACCCGCGACCTCGTGCTCAGCAGCGCAACGCCTTAGCCACTGAGCCACCGCGGCGGGTAAGTGTATGAGCATATTGATCTGATATGTACTACCACATAATTATTTTTGGTAATTTTTTTTTCTAAAAAAAACCACACAACAGAACAATCCATGCATAATAGAATTAATCGATGACTATTAATCGGGTTGAAATATTAACTGACACCCAACCCTATTCTTTACTCTTGAACCATGTAAATTGGTTCAAGAGTCTTCAAGAGCTGTACATTTTTTGTGCTTTACGTTATGCCGGACGTAAATCAAAACATTGGCCTAACGTTCCGTCGGACGTAACTTTAGTTTTCAATTTGGGGTTCCGTCAGACGTAACTCTAGAAACCAGCTTAAAGTTCCGTTGGACGTAACCCTAGTTTTTAATTTTGGGTTACGTCAGACGTAACTCTAGAAACTGGCTTAAAGTTACGTCGGACGTAACCCTAGTTTTCATTCTGAGTTCTGTCAGACGTAACTTTAGAAACTGGCTTAAAGTTCCGTCGGACGTAACTCTAGTTTTCGATTTTGGGGTTCCGTCGGACGTAACTCTAGACACTGCGAAAAAAAAAGGGGGGGGGGGGGGTGCAGCCAGTGCAGCTACTTCGGAATGTAGTCGATACAAATGCAAACGAACAGGTCAGAATGCACCCCTTGGTAGCCTATTTTGCCGCTGGTTAACTTAGACGGTATGACGGTGTACCTATCGCAAAAAGTTCGTCAGACTTCTGGGATATATTGTTAAAAGCTGCAAACCTGAGCCTTTTGTCGTAGCTTTCTTCGCTGGCGAGTAAGCAACCAGACAACCTGCGTGACTATATAGCCAACTTTGTTAGAAAGGGGCACTTTGAGGGCTGAAGGGTCACAGAGGGTGGGAAAAATGCGCTGTTCGAGTACATGCGTTCGTTTGCGACTTACTTTTTTTAAATGCATTAAGCAGCATAGCGCGTTCTTGAGTTGTGAGAAATGCACCCCAAAAGGCTGGTAAATAGCAGCTGGTAAAGAGTCGAAGTCACTTTCATTGCAGGCTATGGTTTTCAAGATACCCTCAAACCGGGAAAGCCGCGGAGTTCATCGACGATGAGTCCAATCCCGAGACCATAGAAACTGGTAAGTAAATATTGCTCAATTGTGTAAATGGCTAGCGGGTTTAGCGAATAAAAATGGAAAAGCGAATTCAATCGATAACGCACAGCACAACAGGAGCTGGAATGACCAGGGCAGGTGCCACTTTCAACTAAGCCGATAATTGGGGTTAAGAGGTGTGGGAGGTACTTGGTCATGCTAGCGATCACCCACTCCCTCTAAAGGGAGCCGTTCCGCCCAAAAGAGGTCACTCTGGATACAGAATTTTGCCTACTGCGCGTACTTTATCAGAAGTTTGGAACCAACACGCTTTCATTGGGGCCGCACAGCCGTCGTTCGCCGAAATAAAACCGACATGCTTCGAGCAAAAAGGCTAGTTTTCCTTTTTAAAGGGGGGGGACTGTTCATCGGTGGTGCGGTTTCGAACAGCTTGAATCAAAGGCTTTTACAGCCGTGGTTCCAGGCGCTTTCCCAACTTTTGAAAAATCCTGTAAATGCTCAGCAGTGATGAATAACAGGGTGCGTTTCATATGACGAGGTAACAACGCCGAGCGTGAAAAAACAAAAACCTGGTTAAAGTGAACGCTAACAAATTTAGGGCTGCAATGATACGCATGGCTTTGACTGAAAAACGGAACCCTTTCCCGCATTCGTGCAAAAAAAAAAAAAAAAAGAAGAAGAATGCCCGGGTTTTTGTAAAATGCTCAAATTCTTCCTCCTTTCTTCCCCTAGCCTGTTCCAAGCATGTATTAAACATGTCACACAACTCTTTTCAGTGCTGGAAAGACTAGGATCGAAGTTGTTCGTTTATGAGTTCCCACTTTGGTTCCCTTTATTACGTAAGTAAACTTGGACCATTATACACATTCGTGTTTAATGGGTGTGTTCTTTTGTGTAAAACCCTCTGTAATACCTCTTAGCACTTTGTGTTCTTTTTTTGGTGAAAGATCTGCCGGACTGGAGGAGCAAACGTCGCTTCTACAACCAAGCGAATTTTCAGATGGGTTGTTTCGATTGAGGTAGCGGTCATCTATATACAGTTGGACAGGAAGAAAAGAAGAAAAAGGTCCGAGAGGTTAGTATCCGTTCCCTAGTATTTGGTGAGTGTAGAAAATTTCTGAGAGCGTATTTTGATTTGTTTTAGTAGTTCAATTTATGAACTGCTATGCAGCCCATAGCTAGTCGCGCCCTATGCTTTCCAGCTGCTGCTGGTGTGACGCAGGTCACAGTCAATAGCGGGCCACATCATTTGGATCCACTATGCGAATATTGGGCTTACAGGAACCCACAAGGTAAGCAATAAACTAATATTCTCAAAATTTAATATTTCATTTATATTTAAATGATTTTCATCCTAATCTCTGCCTAATAAAAAACATGAACCATGCAGAACACTCCCCTAGCGAGCGACTTTGACGAACAGTCACTAACCTGTATAGGTTACTGACTCGGGAGATTCAAGTTGGGAGTCAGGTGACCCAAAATTTTGTGCGCTTGCTTTCTTCTGGTCATATGGTTAGCACGAGTTGCTGCGTAGCTGCTTGTTCAGTTACTCTCCTTTTAGTGCGTGCGTGTGTGCATGTGCGTGTGTGTTCGTGTGTGCGCTCGTTAACCAACATAATTACTATGTTGTCGAAATGCTTCCTCACAGTTCCAATAATGTTTGACGAAACGTTACTGTAACGTTTTTTTGTTGTTCTTAAAATGTTTTTTAGGGTGCTTCTGCAACGTTAGGTAAACGTAACTCCAAAAGTATTTGTGTGTTGTAGAAATGCTTTCTTACTGTTCGCATAACGTTTGGCGAAATGTGATGTAACGTTTTACATTGTTTTTAAACGTTTTTTGAACGTTATTAGCTTGTTCGCTGCAACGTTAGGGAAATGTAACACTAACATTAATAATATGTTGTAAAAATGTTTTGTGGACGTTTAAATAATGTTTGACAAAACATTACTGTAACGTTTTTTATAACATTAGTTAAACATTTAAAAAAATGACATTAAGAACATTGCTAAACGTTAGCACCAAACAAAAAAAATACGTTCTTCTAATGTTTTGGTGCTACTTGGGCCGGGGCGCTGCGCAAGCGGCTTCCGGGCAGTACTTCCGGGTAGTACAAAGCTGCGGGGTCCCCTAGGATCCCTGTTGACAGAAGCAAAATGAGCTCGACGCTCCCGATTATTTTGCCCCCCCCCCCCCCCCCCCCCCCCCCCCCCCCCCCCCCCCCCCCCCCCCCCCCCCCCCCCCCCCCCCCCCCCCCAAAAAAAAAAAAAAAAAAAAAAAAAAAAAAAAAAAAAAAAAAAAAAAAAAAAAAAAAAAAAAAAAAAAAAAAAAAAAAAAAAAAAAAAAAAAAAATTTTTTGGCTTATTTACTTAAAAACATTCCCCTTGACTTTTTGAATGGGGGAGACGGCCGGTTCCATGCGGGAAACGGTGGGGGGTCGGGGGGGGGGCTTTTAACAAAAGGAAAACCCCGAATTTTAAAAAATTTTTTTAAAAATTTGGGTGGGGGCAAAATTAATGGAGGCGCCAAACCGTTTTGCTGTGCAACCCTTTTAACAAAATGGCTTGGCGCGATTCGCGACCCCCCCTGAAAAACCCCGTCGTATGTCTATTAAAATTCCACCGGCCCTGTAGCCTTTTATGTTACGGTTTTTGGGGTTTTGGGCCTCTCGCCACGGGCTGTATTTTTCGGTTTTTTTTTAATAGCGCTTTTTTTTATTTCGTATTTCCCCCTACTTAGTATAATGTACCCCGCCTTCTTCTCGGGTAAAAAATGCGAAGCATTTTTTTCAAAATAGAAAAAATTCCCCTTTTTAAAAACGGTCCAAATTAGCGGTGGGGCGGAATTGTGCCGGGTTAAAAATTTCGGGGGCCCCGGGGGCCTCCCTTTTTGGGCCCCCCCTTTTTGGTTTTGTTTTTCCTTTCATCCTACCCCAAAAGGCCAAGGGTCCTTTGTAATTGGGGCCCCCTTTTTTTTGGGGAAAAAAAAATGGAAAAAAAAATTGGGTGAAAAAAAAAGGTTTATCGGTTTCGGGAAAAAAAAACTGAAGGTCTACAGCCTCCCCACAGGACTTTTACGCGTTAAGTTGGTTTTGACTGGGGTTCAATTGGGGTCATACCCTTTTTGCCTTGCTTTTTTCTGGCTATTTCACACTGCAGCCGTTCAACCTCCTTTTTTCTGCGGTTTTCAGTCTTGTGGCGGTTTGGGTGAACTAAAAAAACCTTACCGGGGCTATTTTTGGCAAAAACCGTATCCCACGCGGTAAAATTTTTTGGGTTTTTTTTCCCGCGACCGCCCCCATACCTCCCTCCTGACGCAACCCTTAATGGGGGGAAAAAAAAAATTTTTTAAAAATTAAAAAAAGTTTTAAAAGAAAAAAAAAAAAAAAAAATTTTTTTAAATTTACTTTTCCTTTTTTTTTAAAACTTTAAAAAAATCTAAAAACGTGGATCAAAAAAAAATTTCCCCGTCACTTCCACCTTTTTCAAAAGTAGTAAGTTCCTGGCCACTTCTAAAAAATTTTTTAATTAAAAATTTTTTAAACGGTTTTTTCAAAGGAAATGTTCCCAAAAAATTCTTTTGCGTGCCCCCGTTTAATAAATTTTTCGAAATTCTGTAACTTTTTTTTTTCTTAAAATGTTTTTTTGGGGGGGTTCTGCCGTTAGGTCGTTCCAAAAATTTTTTTTGGGAAACTTTTTACTGTTGCAAAAGTTTGGCGTTAGTGTTTTCTTTTTTTTCGTTTTTTTAAAGTTTTACTTTTTCGTGCAAGTTGGGGGAAGAAAACCCAACTTAAAAATTGTTGAAAAAAAATTTTTACTTTTAAGTTTCAAAAAAAATTTTGTAAGTTTTTTCTTGTTAAAAATTTAAAAAAAAACTTAAAAACATTGCTTTAATTACACCCAAAAAAAATACGTTTTCTAATGTTTTTGCCTTCCCGCTGCCAAGGGGCCCAAATTTTTGGTGTACAAATCCCAAACCCCTTTCCCAAAAAAAATCCCCCTTTTTTGGGTTGTCCCCCACCCCCCGACTTTTCCGAAATGGGAAAAAGGGAAAAAAAAGTTTTAACCCAAAGGGGGGAAAAAAAACCCTAACCCCCCCCCCCCCCCCCCCCCCCCCCCCCCCCCCCCCCCCCCCCCCCCCCCCCCCCCCCCCCCCCCCCCCCCCCCCCAAATCGGGGGGGAGGGGGGCTTTGAATGCAAAGAGAAAAATTCAGCGAATTTCAAATAATATTTGACAATAATGGTGAAGATGGGGGCAATTCAACTGGAGGACGCCAATTCTCTGTTCTTGTCTCGCTGTCTCTCCATTTGAAGTCAAAACGGCGTGTGGCGTTCAGATTCGACGACCCCCGCACTAGAAAACCAACACAGTCAGTGATGATCGTATGTAATTTGGGGCCCGGGTTATCGGCTGTAAAATTTTTAGCTGTCTTTTTTTTTAAGTACAACTTCGCAGGCCAAGCGGGGGGGTTTTTTTGTTGTTTTCAATTTTTAAAAAAAAGGGGGGGTATTCCCCCCATGCTAGTTAATTTAAAATTCCGTTGAAATTTTTGGGGCGTAAAAAAGGGGGAAAAGGGGCTTTATTTGGAAAAAAGAAACAAAAATTTTTCCCCCGTTTAAAGGGGGGTTTTCCAGGCGCATTTCACCTTCCCAAAATTTTTGCGTTGTTTTGGGGCCCCCGTTAGCCCTTTTAGTTTCTCAGGGTTTATTTAGGGTGACCGCGGCCGGTGTTTTTGCTTCGTTTAATTTTTTTTGGGTTTTTGGGAAAACCCCCGGGCAAAACCCCGGGCCCCAAAAAGAAAAAACTTAAATGTTCAAACGTTAAACCACCCGACCGGCGATCTGTCCCACCCGGACCACCCGCAGTCCTCAAAAGAAAGCCGACAAAAAGGCTTCTTTTAGCAGAATTATTTTGTTTACCCTGCAATACTTTAAGGGCTACATACAGTATGCAGTCATTTTAAAAAACCCACAAAGCGCCCCAACTAACTTTCACTCTGGCTTGTAATTCAAAAAACATGGAGGGCGGCGAGGGTCGTCTGCTTTTGTACTACCCAGAGGCGTCGGCCGCTAGGGGGGCTGCATGTCGCCAAAACTCCAGCGCAGGAGGCCTATTGGCCCCTTCTCCATTCCGCTTGATTGTCAATATGGCTGCTCGTTTCTGCAAAAGCGCGCGCTTTTCGTTCACTCTCCCCAACCCAACGCACGGCAGCCACGGCTGCCAAGCGCAGAGGAGCAGGAGGGGACCGCTCTGCGAGCGGCGCACACGTGTGCGCGTGTGAGAGGAGGGTAGGACGTTGGCCAAGGACAAAAGCCGTTTCTTTCGTTTTTTTTTTTTCGGCCATCCCCACTTTGCGCTCCGCTGCTAAAACTTCCTTTGCGACACACTCTAGAAGGGACGGGGCGACGACGAAAAAAAAAAAAATCCGCCCACCTCCCCGAAGGGGGTCGTGCGGAAATGCGAATGCATTGGTGCACCGATGAGTGCGGTGCGAGTAATTATTATTAATGGCGTACTTAATGGCTTCACCGACTTCCATCGCTATCAACGCGCCAGGCGCGCGCTCCACTGCATTATATACACCATTTTCCATAAGCAGCCGGGAAAGGAGGAAAATACTCTCAAACCAGTTCTCTCGGCGGCCGACCAGTGTTGCCTGTGCGCGCTGGGCTGCTAACATCGCTCGGCGCGGTGTGCTCCGCTGCGTAGTTCAGGGGTATTTCGCACCGCGTGCTTAGTTTTTGCGGAACTTTCAACTGTTTTAGCCAATGCTGCGATGCCGTTCAAGGCGCAAACGTCGCTTGGTCAGCACTGCGCGGTGGTGGGTTATTGAACAACCAGAGAAAGCGAGAAACAGTCGCTGACAGCACGCATGTCCACGGCACTGCCTGGAGAAAATGCAGTACGGTTGCGGCGTGTTTTTGCTGCATCGCTTCCCAACGCACACCGAGTTGAGATATCGGTGGATGCCGTTGATAAATCGCAACGACTTTGTACCAACGACCAACTCCAGGGTTTGTTGGGTGCACTTGGACGGCAAGCAGACGGAGCAAAATCTATTTATTACACGCAATGCTGCGACAGGGAACGGAACCCCCTGAAATGTTTAGAAGCAACTTTATCTTTTACAATACAGCATTGATTGATTGGTTGATTGATTAATTGATTCATTAACGCCCCAACGCTTCATGGGTGATGAAGCGCGCCGCAGTGGAGGGCTCCGGGTTAATTTTGACTACCTGGGGATCTTTCACGAGCGCCGATACAATACAACATTACAATAACTTCTGGTTCCTTGTAGTCAATTTAAAATACCATATATTATTTATCATTACAGCCGATTGGCATTAAACAATCCCCTTTTCATTTAATCTAACCTTTAAAATCACGGCGTTTTGTTTACTTTTTTCAGGCCAACGCACTGCCAAACGATATGAAAAGATAACTTTCTCCATCCCACACTGCTGGTCGATAGCAGGATAAGCAGGCAGCCCAATGTGGAAACGCAGCTGGAGATACGCGTGAACGCTGCATTTGGAAAATAGCTCAACCTGTTCACAACTCGGTCAAAGGAAAAGCTTCTACTCCTTTTGCGTTGGCACGGCATCTAAATTATTACAATTACAAAACAGTTACTGCTGCTCGCGTAAAGCATTTGTGGTGCAAGCAGCGGTTTTACAAAGGTGGGCTCCGAGCGAAAAGCCACATGCGCTGCGTAGAGTATAGGTCAATCATGATCAACCAATATTAACTCGCCCGAACTTTGACCCCTCTGCTCAACCTTCGAATAGTAATAATTAAGTTGGCTGGTTGTGCGGTCGTGTTATTTTTCCGCCCAGGTAATTTCGTTTTGTCAGTAACCTTCATAAGTCTAGTTAAGAAGATTATATTGCATTGCAATGTCAACAGCGTAGCAATCGCCTCGTCGAAAGTCCATCGCGAGCACGGATCCCCGTGACCCACATATGCTGTACGCGCTCCGCATTCGACGTCCGCGCTTCCGTAAACATGACTAATCGGTGAACATAACAAGCACGGTGGCATTGAAAACACGTATTTACTCCCCGATATCGATTTCAATGTCAGTCGGTGTCATACCGGAACGTTGCATCGCGGAACTGCGGATCACCAGCGGCACATACCACCACCACAAGTCTGCTACTACTGCTTGCAACAGCCGGAGTCGGCATTTTCCACTCTGGCAGCACATTAGGACCTAAAATCCGTACGCAGATGATGAAACAAAACAGAACACACACACACACAAGCACTGCAACCGCTAACTTAACGCCAAACCACTACGGTTCACTCGGTAATGCACGGGTACCGAGCAGACGCACGGAAAGAACGGAGCACTTAACAGCCCAGCGCGGAGGTTTCGGCGGTCGCTTCATAGACGGCGCTAGCGGTCCAGTCAGAAAAGCAAATGGCGGCGCCCACCTCTAGCAAGGAGCGAGCGGAGAGAGGGTACGCGGAGAGGAGAGAGAGAGCCCGCCGAGCTCCGCGATGCGAGCGCCCATCACACGCCCGAGCGCGCTCCTCCTCTCCACTCACTCTCCGCTACTCCGCCCGAGCTCCGCGATGCGAGCGCCCTCACACGCCCGAGCGTGCTCCTCCTCTCCGTTGCCCTCCGCTACTCCCGCCCGAGCTACCACCTGCTCCGGTTGCTAGGCGCGCCACAGCTGTTGCTAGGGGCGAGGAGGAGCGCGGAGAGATAACACCTGCGGGCGCACGCCGACGGAGCGCGTCAACCCCCGACTAAGAAATGCATTCGCATTTAAAATAAGGCATGTAGGAAGAAAGGAACGCGCGAGACGGCGTGCCTCCCTGCACCCCGCATTCTGAGAACGCCTGGCACTCTGTATTTCGTTTCGTGCCAAGCAGAACGCGACAAGTGTTCGATGCATTGGAGCCTCTTACGAATAAAATTACACCAGGAAAAATCTGAAGATATATGTGCAATGCTAATGGAAGGGAACAAAAGCGAAAATGGGGAAGTTAGTTTTCAGGTTACTTGGAAGGTCCGTTTGTATAATGACAAAAGATCCTTGAAATAGGACAATGAGAGAGAGAGAGAGTAAATGTTTATTGAAAAAGGAGAAGAGGTCGGCCTGAGAAATTGATCTTGGGCCTGCTACTTCCCTCTGGGGGGAGGGTACTGGGGACAGAAAGAGAAAGGAATGAATATGGAAGGTATTGGGAATGACAATGAAAGCGACAAATGAACTATGTACAAGCAGTAAACCAATAAACGTCTCACGTACAACGGGGCGCTGAATCAGATGACAACAGTTCACTTTTAAGCACATGACTATCATCCATGAAAAAAAAAAACTGCTCAGACATTATTTCGCAGTCTGTTCAATTTTGTTACACCTAGAGGCGAGAATCCAAAGAGGAGTCACCAAGAAATGTTAGCAGGGCTTTAACGGCTAGGCTTTGGTTCCTGTTGTCAGCCCACGTGCCCAAAATCTTTTGTTCGGACAGAGGGCGAGTGTCCAAGCGTAGTAAAGCTGTCTCAAGGTTCATTCGCTTCACTCGAGTACTTTGGACAAGCACTAAGCAAATGTTCGATAGTCTCAGGACAACCGCACAGAAGGCAGTCTGGGCTGTCCTCTCGCCCGATTGTGTGAAGGTACTTCCGAGTCAATGCTACTCCAAGACGCAGCCTGTGTAGCAATGTCTCTTGACTTCGACGAAGACGAGGAGCATGACTGACCCAGAACGTCCGCTCTGGATCGAGCTTGTGAAGGCGTTCATGTCGATTCTGCGGGTCCGACGAATGCAAGGCTGCGGCTTGTTTACGCGCTCCAGTATCGCGTTAGCATCCTGCCTTGTGATGGGTATAGACAGGAGAGTTCCATTGTGGTGTGCCTGCTGTGCTTCTGCATCCGCCAACTCATTTCCAGCGATGCCACAGTGACTTGGTATCCACTGAAACACCACCGTGTGGCCCTTTTCATTCAACTCTTTAAACAGGATAGCGACATCAGTGGTCAGCTGATCGTACGCGCCTCTCTTCATTGGGTACCTTAGTACCTGCAGCGCCGGTTTGCAGTCGCAAAAGATAATCCACTGCTGTGGCCTTTCACAAGAAATGGTGCGGAGCGCTTCGCGTAACCGACTAGTTCTGCTGCGGTAGACGACGTCCTGTAAGCAATCTTGAAACGTTTGGTCAGGTCCTTCCCAGGCATAACCACTGCCGCAGCCGACGAAGACGCCGTGACCGAGCCGTCAACAAAAACATGCGACGCCTCTCCGTACATTTCACTGATGTAAAATAGTGAAAGTTGTCTTAGGACCGAAGACGCCATGTGGGATTTTTTACCGATTCCAGGAATCGACAACCGCACCTGTAGATCAGGTACAATCCATAGAGGCACTTCTGATATTTTGGCGACTGCAAATCTGAAGGGAATCAAATGTTGCTGCGCCGAAATACTTCGGGAGTAGTTTGAATTCGGCCGGTACCTGAAAACACTCGACAGTGGATGGCACTCATGTCTTGTCAGATGTCGGAGGTGCACACGAAGAGGTTCTTGCGCGAGGTAGACTTGAATTGGGCAGACTCGCGCTTCTGCGATCGTTCCACGTGTTGATGTGCATCGAGGCAACCCCAAACAGATTCGTAGGGCTTGTGCCTGTGCACTTTGAAGCACGCGTAATGACGATCGCCGAAGGTTACACAGTATGGGGGCGCTGTATTGCAAATAGCCAATAAAGAGCGCCTGGTAAAGGCGCAACAGCGATGAAACCGATGGGCCCCATGATTTCCCTGCCATATGTTGAAGGACGTGGGTGAAACTTTGTAATTTCCTTCTTAGTGCCGAGACATGTTTTGACCATGACAGATCTCTATCAATTGTCACGCCGAGAAATTTATGATGCGTGACACATGGAATAACAGCTCCTTCGATCTTTAGCGGGTAGCATATCATACAGGCAGTATCGGCTGGAAAATGGGTATCACACCAGGGTTAGGTTTTGTTTTGTTTTATTGTTTCATATATGTTACAATATGATGGTGCTCTGACTTTGGCGCTCGAGGTAGGTGAAATGTCTATGGGGAAGTTGAAATATAAAACATCCCACTTCATGTTGTTTATTTCAAACATGGGTGCAAGGTGTGGACTAGTTGGAACGTTCGCTGATCAGAGGGGCTATAAAATGACTAAATTTCACATGAAGGGGGGCAATTTAAAGAACATGAACTTTGGGTTTGAATCCATTTCATGAATCAACTGTAATTACTGCGGCGACATGAAGGGAAACACATACGATTATAATTAGCTGGCGACATGTATGGCTCGCACTCCCACGTCACAGATGCACAGAAGCTTTCATGTAAATTTTCTCCAGTAAATTAATTTTTTCGAGCAATTATGAGGATCCAGCAACAAGGAAATGTTTGAGCCTTCTATCTAGATAATTTTTGTCTCAGGATATACAGGCGGTACATAAAAACAACCCGGCCACGCATTATTTAAAGGGGCCCTAAATAGGCTTCCGAAGGTCGCCATTTCAATAAAAACATGAAGTAAAAATTTGGTGTCATTGCTCCTTTAAGGCAGAAAGTTAACAGTGCGAGATGCTTGTGAAAACTTAGCAAAATGGAACTGGAAGTTTCCCTTGTCGATTCACGATTACGTTTTTATAATACAGCCGTAATCTACTACCTAAGAAAGGCGTGCAATGTTTCAATAATAGGAAAGGAAAGTTGGGAAGCCATTTGTGGGTGCTGTTTTCAGGCAGGTATGAAAAAAAGCTGTATTAAGGTGTATCTGTGCGAGCTTCTTAAAGATACGGCCAACACGTCGAATGAAAACACGGAGTATACCAGGTCAGTTTGTCTTTCCATATGGTACACGTTCCCCAAAAGAACATGCGTGGTAAAGAGGCCGCGTTAATTTGGGATGTACATGGTGAAGTGAGCGGCTATAGGAACGTAGAGGAAGCTAAGTCGAAGCAGATCTCGATACTATTTGATGACGGCATAAAAAGTTATTTTCTTGTTGTAATTCCAGTTTATTATATAATGAGTGCGAATAATGAGTGCGAATAATGAGGAAATAATGAGTGCGAAACAACACACGGCAATGAAACCCAAGTTCTCATTCGTATGCACTGACGTCGGAATGCTGCGCCGTCCGTTTCATGTGCAGCTTTCCCGCTCATGCAGTCCTTTCAACAGTGATTACTCTGCAATTTTTTAGCGAAATGAAAAGTTCTTTTGCCACAGCTAATATTTGGGGTGAATGCTTGCTTGGTGCACAGTTTCGAGTCGCGCACGTTGCGCGACTAGGTTCCTTAGCCATGGAAACTATCCCATAGAAATGCATGGGAAGTAAGATTTGACAGCGAATTACACAAAAAATATTCAGAAATCTGGAAAGTACTTTTAGTGTTTTCATCTTCACGTGGACTTCTGGCGTTATGCCAAATATCACTTTCCTAAAGTGGTTTTGCTAGGTTCCTGAGAGGTTGGAATTTTAAGCGAGAAAGCTGGGTATGATGCGCGCGTTGGGTTAATTAGCAGGCGCTGTATTCGGTCAGTTCCCTGGATATATGCGGCATGCACGTGGACAAAAACGCACCCGACTGGCATTTGTAAAAGACTCACGAAACAGCCCGATAGCTGGCCATGCGTGACAGCGCGCACAGTCGAGGGTGAAAGCTGCGCGCGGCTTTATCGATGCGCAGCAGCTGTGTTTTCCTCTTTAAGTTTAATGATGTGTTAAAATCGCCCTAAAATATCTGATTTGGCTGATTATGAGGTTTCACGCGCCGACGCTCGAACACAGGCATTTTCGCTTCTCGCCTCCACACCCGCAAAAAAAGCGGCTGCCGCGGCCTGGAATCGAACCCGCGTCATTGGGCTCTATCCTTGGGCTCAGCAGCACAACAGCCACCGTGGTGGGTTCCTAAAGTAACTAATCGCACTAAGATGAGACAATCGGTATACCAATTGCATGAGCGACACGGCCTGCGGCTGGTGCGAAGCGTTGAGCCCTGACTGGTACACCGCACGGATGTTCCAAGAGCGCATTCGCA
>JABSTR010001134.1:0-197520 GCA_013339765.2 Haemaphysalis longicornis
TGTTGCGCGAGCTCCTGGTGAACGTGTCGCTTTCTCTAGCATCTTCTCTTGCGGTGACGCTTTCGAGGGAAGCAGAAAATAATAGTTGTGAAAGAGAAATGTGGGGGGAGATCGAAAGCTAAAGGCGAGGGTGTGGAGGGGGTGGCTGGAGGCTGGGACAGAGAATTGCGGTAAGTACGCGTGCAAACATAAAACTCTAATACGGAAATGAGTGGTATTTGTATGCACAACCCCCCCCTACGAGCGTTATCGGCTGTTTTCAGAGAGGCCCGTTCTTCCTCCACGGCAATATCAAAAAAGTTAGCAGCGAACGAAATGTTCAATTTCTACCAAAAACACGGCGTCAGTGTAAACATGAAATCATTGCGCTATATTATGGTTCAAACATGACTTATCATCCATGCTGTTAAATAACGCTGGGAAATTTTGGCGTGTCATTCATCCTGTTGAGCATCCTGATATCGTCCTCACTGCCAGTAATAACTACGTCATTCCCATGTCTCAGTGCGCACAGGCTTTAAACGACGCATTCATATCAATATTCACGTATGAAGACATCACGTCATGCCCGAAAGTTAACCTCATTCCTGATATCAGCATGCCAGAAATAATACGCAGTAAAAGCGGGTATATTCTCCTTACTAAATAAACTCAAAATTTTTACTGCTTCTGGTCATGTCGGCTTTAATAATAAGATACTAAAGAATATATCAGCTAGCATTTGTCCCATACTGTCCGCCCTTTTTTCACAACCGTTATCGTTAGGTTGCATCCCACATGACTGGCAAATCGCAAAAGTAAAGTCTGGTGAACGCTCATCGCCATTAAACTATCGTCCCATCTCGTCAACCAGTACCATTTGTAAACTTCTTGAACCTATAATACACACCAAGCAATTAACTACCTCGAAGATCATAACATTATGCATAAATATCAGCATGGTTTTCGCCGAGGATAGTCATGTGACACGCAGCTTGCTGGCTTCATTCCTGACATACATTCAGCTCTTGACGGTGGATCCCAAGTTGATGCTATTTTCCTTGACTTTTCTTAATAAGCTTTTGACCGTGTCCCTCATCAGCGGCTTCTAACCAAACTGTCTAGGCTTAACATTCACCCTAACATTTTGGCATGGGTTTCCTTTCTTCTAGAACACAGTTCACGTCCGCATTGAATCACTGCAAAATCCTTCCGCTCGCTTCATATTTTCAGACTATTCACGTCATTCCAGCGTCACAGCACTAAAACGCCGAGCAGAGCTACCCGAACTATTTCATCATCGCAAACTTTCACGCCTATCACTTTTCCGTAAACTTTATCACAACGTGTCCCCTTTACGGCGATTTCTTCGCGCCACCTGCCATTATTTTTTCACGCCGCGATCACCCCTACAAAGTTAAACGCGTAAACTGTAAGTCATCTGCTTTTTTCTGGTCATTCATTCCACGTACCACAATCGATTGGAATAATCTACCATCGCACATTGCCTCAGAAAAAGACGCCAAGAAATTTCAAGAACTAATTCAAAATACTGACACCATCTAACTTTTGCTCTTTTACTTGTTTTTTTCCTCTTTTCCGGAATGTACAGAGCAAATGTGTACTATTTTTTTACCTTGATTCAGCTTATTTGTGGTGTGATGAGTGAGTGTATATTTTTTATTTGTTTTTGAGTGTATGCTTTGTTTTCTTTTTATTATTAACTCTTTCACTACGGCGCCATAGGCCATCGGACGCCGGTGTCCGATGATTTCAAACACCCCGCGAAAGCTGAAAACGGCGGCTGGTGGACAACTAACACCATCTGGCGTATTTATTGACAACTCATTTTTCGATTTTATTATGTTTTGTTGATATTTCGCGTGCAGAGACCGCGCCAAGAGTGAAATTTGAACCTGCGATAGTGGCGAGTTGTGCGAAAATGGTGTCCATCGGATATGGAGTTCCGATGATTTCAAACGTCCCGTGAAAGCAAAAATTGGCGCCTGTCGGACAACTAAGGCCATCTGGCGTATTTATTGACAACTCATTTTTCGATTTTATTATGTTTTGTTGATATTTCGCCTGCAGAGACTGCGCCAAGAGTGAAATTTGAACCCGCGGTAGATGCGAGTTGTGTGAAAACGGTGTCCCGCTGTATTTATAAACAAAACGGGCTTCCTATCTGACGACTGCGGCTTTACATTGATGTGTAGGGTGTGGACAACGTACGGTAGGGATATTTTGACAAATGCGCCGCGTCATATCGCGTTATTACCTTCATGATAGCCTGGCGCTCGTGTCAGATTACCGCTACGGAGCGGTGCGCGACACTTCTCAAGAGCGCTGGATTTTTTTTCTAGTTTTTTACCACTAAAGTGAAAAGGATTTTGTGTCAGAACACAAAAAAGTGTGCTTGGATGCATGACCGACTTACACTCGAGTGGCTTCGAGGAGTGGCACAGCCGTCAGTTCCGCTAGTTTGACGGGCCCACAAAAATACAAAACTTGGTGTACAGCGTTGATATATTTATTACAGCGTTGATATATTCATAGGAAATGTAGGAACAATTTGTATATCTTAGAATTCATAAAATAATTTTTAGGCTCATTACAATCGCCTATATACGTTGCGTGTATACTTTTTTGTGCATTTTTTTCTGATTATTTGACTAATAAACTGTAAGTAATTGTACCTTTCACAAAACTGCTGGTATGAGTTTGTAAGAGCAATCTATAAGCTACAATTACATGCATAGCAATGCTAAATGTGTCCACTAGCTCAAGAGAAAAAAATAGTTTTGTGGAAGCACTCAAAATCGGCCGTTTTTCCGCCGTAGCGAAAGAGTTAAGCGTATTGATTATTTTTTCTTACATTTTCATAGGTTCTTCACTGTGTACTTGTCTGTATTCGAAAGATTTGTAGCCTATTCTTTGCTCTATTTTTGCTGTTATTACCAATTACTTGTTATAACATATACTCAGCCTTAGTCTGTATTTAATTTGAAATTTTATCCCTTTTTTTTCGTTTTTGACGTTCGTCGTTTGTACCTTTGCTCATGTAACCTCTCTATGTAATACC
Source organism: Haemaphysalis longicornis (assembly GCA_013339765.2). Taxonomy (NCBI): domain Eukaryota; kingdom Metazoa; phylum Arthropoda; class Arachnida; order Ixodida; family Ixodidae; genus Haemaphysalis; species Haemaphysalis longicornis. Next base: position 3,062 of record JABSTR010001134.1, read on the forward strand.
CTCTCACGAGGGCCTTTAGGGGTATTATGAATAAATAAATAAAAGTAAATAAATCACTCACGTTATGTTGTGCGGAAATAAAAATATAACATCTGTTTCAAGCAAGCAAGCACCGATAATTCGGTGGCTGAAAGGTTTGTGCACCGAAATGTCCTGCACCTAAACGTCCTGGAGCCCTCTTTCACCCGCATTTATTCTTGTCAGTTTCTCTGCTACTGCATCTTTTGTGTTAGTGTTTTATTTTTCTTGCACTGTATACTTTTATCCCCGTTGGATGACGATGTTATGAACACGGCGGGGCCTTTGTCAGGAATGAAGGTAGTCAAAAGAAGACTGCTCCTGTGCCGTACCTGTGGAGCAGAGAGGAGAACAAGGTTGCTTGTTTGGCTATTAGCACAGAGAGACCAGGTAACTGGCTGGTGCCTGGCCAGGAACGAACTCACTTGCTGCTGTCATTCTGAGGAAGCGGCGAAAACAAGAAAGATGGGGCGGCTTCCGAGTCCCACCCGTCCCGTCGTCGCGGTACGTATGGAACGAGGGAAGAGGGGAAGGAGAAAGAATGTGTGGAGCACTCCCATAGAAATCTCCCCCACATGAGCAGCACAATTCCAGGCAGGCAGTTTCACGACGAACAGCACCATTTCCTTCAGAGGTTCCAGGGGAGTGACGCATTTTTCTTTCATATTCTCTCGTTCTTCCGAAGAATCAAAGAAAAGAAATACGGCGCCATCCGCAATCCAGGAACTTCGGTGGCAGCGGCGCAGACGGCGCGACAAAAACATGCGGCGGCGCACAGGTTTAACTCTGCATTTATCACAGAAGCCAACAGAAGCCAGCTAGTTCTGACGAGCAACGATTTTAAAAGTGCCCTCTGCTTTTCTGCCTTTTCTAAACTATACTTACTGACTCAAACTCAGTATGAGTGCTAACCGAATCAGCTGGCATGCCGAATTGTGTCACGCGGGGGTGCAGGACCCGAGCTTCTTCTCTTCTCCTTTTCGAACTGCATACGACAGAGCGCATTGCATTGTGCATAGTGTATAGACCGTATGCAAAAACTGGCGCCCTCTTGCGGGAACTGCGTGTGCTTCCGCCATGTTGGGGGATTCCTGGATCTCTGGATACCGCTGTGTACATGATAGACCAGGGTTAGCGACGCGCACGTCAGTATTTATCATTGTCCAAGATGCCCAAATACTGCCGTGTAACTTGCTGTGCACAAAGATGATACAAGGACGACCACGGAAATAGCCTACACAGTTTTTTTTTTTCATTTATCAACGGAAGCGCCCAGCGTGAAGTCGCTTGCGGGTGTCGACTTCCCTTCCGCGCAATAATATTATGGCTAGATCGCATGCATAGTCGCGAAATGAATAGTATGTATTTGCTGTGGAGCACTCCTCCCTGCTGGTAGTGAAGGCGCACTGCATCGGTCTGCTCGTACTTTATCGTGCGGGTAGAGTTTTGAGCCTGCCGTTCGTGCTTTGCACGCCCGCGTTTTCTTTTTATTCTGGACGTTCGGTAGGCTTTGATGGAAGTACTACGCATTCTTTCGTTTGCCAAACGTTACAGAAAATAAGGGATCCGTGAGAGTTGCAACCTTCACGTAGCACCATGAGTAGCGCAAGTAATGTACGTAGTAATTCCGTGTATCGGTCATTTACCACTCGTCGCCTGCTGTTCGACCGTAGCCTATTTTCCCAATATCAAATTTTTCGAGCGGAATTTTTTAAGCGGTAGTGTGCAGCCAGTTTGGTTGTCCACGGCGCGAGCAAAGGACGCTCAGCGGTCACCGCGAGGCACACGCTCACGAGCGCTCGGCGTTTTCTCGCTCTTTAGGGTTGTCGCAGTTTCATTTTTTTTTTGCTAAAGCCTTTGCGTGTGCTGGGGACGCTCGGCAGCCGCCGCGAGGCACGCGCTCACCAGCGCTCGGCAATTTATTGGTAATTTAATTATTCATTGGCAACTTATTGGCAATTTATTGGCAACGTTTAACGCGTTACACGCCACACATTACGGCCAGCTACAACAGCTCCGCTGTTGAAATGCCAGGCAAGCAATTTATTTTGTTAAGCGATTCCTCTGCGGTCCAGAGGATGCCTAGCGTACAGGTATATCGAGAGTGCCCCCCTCTGCCTCCCCAATTTCAACCTCAGGACAGCCCGCAAGTTTCGAAGCGTTTCAGGAATGACCTCCTGAGAAACCCGCAGGATGCGAACCCACACGGATGCACTTTCAATGTTTGCGTTCTCAAAGCCAAAAAAAGGAGAAGAAACGCAACAGCTACCCTGCCGGTGCCTCCCTGACTGCTTTTTCGATGCATAATGCGTATTGACGAAGTTGCCCGCAAATGTGGGCAACAGAGAAAGGTCCACAGATCACTCATTGCTCATTCTGCTGCGCTTAAATCTGAATATAAAAGGATCGCCAAGCCGAGAAAGCCCCTCACACGCTCCGTACCAAGCAATCCTGCGACCGCCGTCGCATGCTCGTTTTGTTTTTCTTCCGGTAGATGGCGACACGTTTGCATAAGGTCTATAGTGCTGTATAGTGCTGCATTGCATTATGTATAGTGTGTAGTGCACACTACTACATCCAAATAGTGGAAAGCAGCTTGCTCCTTTCACAAGTTCCGACAAGTTGAGAGCATTTCCGAAACAGCCACGGCGGGGCACGCTGGGGGACGCCTGGAGAAATGCTTCCGCATGACGGCCCAACAGCACTTTTCCCCAACACGCGAATACTTGCGACCGCTCAGCTGGCTGTCCGACTGTTAAAGGCCAACTGCACTCAAATTTCACCCTGGCTAAATGCCTTCGAAATGTGTAGTAGGTACCATGAGAACTAGTGCGACGCGACCGGTAGTTTTGTGCAATGCGTTGTTGTTCAGTTTCAGGCACTCAAAATAACGCCCTTGCAGACGACAAAGCACCTGCCGGCGTGTCGCGCAAACAGCCATTTAGTGAAAGTGACATGCCAGCCGTCCAGGCCGATCGGCCTGCTTCAGCGGGAGAATCCAGGAAACTCGTATTTCGCGCCGCCGGTACTCCTGGTCTTCGTGGCTCCGAAGAGGCTTCGTCAACCGTGCGGTTCTCTCCTTTTCGAGTGTCGTCGCGACATCATGCCTACGCGGTGTGGCTGGACAAGCGCTTGCTTTTCCTCGCGCCTCCCACACCCCCGCACGCGCGCGTTCACACTCTCCTCCTGGCTGGCCGAGCCGGCCACGTCGGCCGGTCCGCACAGCCAACACCCTCTCTATTTTGCACAGCTCGCGCCCACAGGCCAGGCCGTCTGGCCGCTCGCGCCGACGGCTGATACGTCACTTCCGCCTGCCCGTAATGGCCGCGTTCTGCCCAGTTTCGTTTTCAAAATCGTCGATTTTTGCTGGTCGCTTGCGGCGTAATTACGCACATTTTAGGCATCATACTTCGTACATTGCGGTCTTTTTAGTCATACTATGCAGGAACAGTGATTTAGCGCGGTCGAAATTTTGAGTACAGTTGGCCTTTAAATGATGACACACACGACATGCAGGCTCCAGACTTCCATCAATGCCACCATTGATAAGGCAGCTAGAGGTGCGGATGTAAGCGCACGCTGCATGCAAATTCGATTTGAATTAGGTTTCTTTTCAATTAAATTTGATTTTTAAAAATACGCGAGCACTTCTGATGACGGAATGTAGCTCGGGGTCCGGCTTGGCTCTTCATTCTAGAAAAACTTCATTTTCACAAACCAGGTCATCGCAACACGTTGCTCGGCAATGCGTCTGGCATTATCCGCTGACGGCAGCAACAAGGCTATGCGATTGCACAGCGAGGTCCTTTTACCACAAATCTTCCTCACCAAGCTTGACAGCTGCCGGGAACTTCCCTGCCACTGTCTCCGCAGAAGCTTTGAAGTTGCACGTCAGATGGTTCCGGAACGGCTGACGGAAGCAGTTGCGTGAACTTCTTTTGACGCACTGGCGCCTGTATAATCTAGTTTCCTTTCTGGCGGCACCCCGTTAACGATAGCCACAGCGTGCGTCTGTAGTTGTGTGGTGCCCCACGCACTTCATCCACGGTGTGCACGTGCCTGGAACCTGTGCAGAACATCTGTTTAGCACACCCTTGCCACCGGCAGCGGGAACGGCCGCATTCTCGGGGCCCCGTGGCCGTTTCCCCCGTCGATTTGAGTGCTCGGGGCAGCCCTCACCGTACTGGTTGCCGTCTCCAGCTTCGGGTCAGGGTTTTCTCACCAGCGCGTGTGCGTCGGCACGTCGTTGATGCCACTGGTGGTTTGTTGCGGCACGCCTCCAACTTGCAGTCCCCGGCGAGTGGCTTGTGTGTGGTCGCACCGCTTCCCCTTCCCGAAGCGTGTCTCGGCAGGGGGCCAGCAGTGCGGCCCTCTTCTCGCCAGTCCCTGCGTGGCTGGGCTGGGGACACTGCAGCGAGGCCGGCTGTTGGGTCTCCCACCTGCGTGTGCAGCACGCTCACTGCCTCTTCGGGCATAATAATCGGCACGAGTGTGCAGCGCCGCTTGGCTCTGGCGTGCAGCGTCCATTTGAAGCCCCCCATCCCGTGCATTGAACGTTGGGCGCTGCACTTCAAACCTTTCCCTCCACCGTGCGGCATAGCCCGGCTCTCCTGCCGCAGCACTGGTCGGGGATCATGTTGAACACCGGGGCCTTCCAATAAAATGTCAAATCAAATGAGGAATAAAAGCCCCTCTGCGCATCGAATATCGCGTATCAATTTCTTTTGACAGGCCTCCATTTTGACAGTGTCTCGGACGCAAGAGAGAGAGAGAGAGTGGGGAAAATTCCTCGTGGGCATAGAAGGAGTCTGTTCCCTCTCTGCCGAGAGAAGGGCGGGCCACATTTGCTCGGTCGGAGACGAGAAGATAAATAAGCCGGACCAGTGCGGCAACACTGGCTGCCAAATGACACTCGGGAAGCGGTGTGTGCCTTGCGCACAACCAGTTGTCTGTCGCCTGCCGCTTGCCTACAGGAAGGCCGACTTCGGCAAGACCGGTCGGTGCCTTACCGCTCCTATTCAAATGGATCACGCTTTATGTTGCAAATTTCGACATGTTGTAGTCGTTTCTTGTACGCGTAATGTGCCCCAGTGGTTAGTCTAGGCGCTGCACTTTTGAAATCAATTTAAATTTTCCCGCTCCAGCGACGCCGTTTTTGGCCAACCTAGGTGAGCATGTTTTAGCAAAAGGGGGCGTGGCTACAGCACGAAAGAAAAAAGCACGCCACTTGTGGTTATGCAGCATTGCCCTCAATAACTTTTTTTATCAAAGGGCTCCTAGCAAGCGAAATCCCAAATTATGTTGTCGGCTTTGTAATCTGACAGCTTTGAGAGGTGATAATTACCTGAAAGTGACACCAGCTATTCTCTAGAGATGTTTGGTTCGGAGAAAGGGCAGCTTTATTCTCCTGCATCCTATCTCTGAAGGTCCCTCGCATGTCTAACAGGGGGATCTGGCATTTTCAGCCACTTCCCAGCAGTTCCGGTTTCGTTTTTGCATTGCGAAATTCATATTTGGCGCTACTACGCAGTTGCACAACTTCAAGCCGATTTGCCATGGCGCCTCCGTCGCCTGCTAGTGTTCCTCAATCAGTGCATGCCACTCGTGGTTCCACTTCACCCACGCCTTACTTCTGTGACAACAGCTTCAGCTGAAAGTCGAAAGATAGCATCAAGTCGTCGGATATCAGTTTAGACGAGGAGAGCGCTTCCAGTCGTCCTTGAACACTGCCAGCCGTTCACCGCTAGTTTCGCTGCTTTGTAGAACTGCATATTTTCTTTTTGAAAATGTTAGGTGGTGCTGCAGTCAGGAGGCTGGCTTCATTGCACGACAGCTGCTTGGTCGAAGTTGCTGGGCACAGTTCCTGCAAGCGGGGCTGCCATAGTGAGTCAGTAGATGATATTAAGCTGATATTAAATCAAATCATCAAATCAAATTAGATAAGTGACGATGGGAACGTCAACAAGCATCCGCCGCCAAGTTTCGCTTCCACTCCAAGTGGATTTTTTCGCATCGCTTGCTTGCCTTGAATCTTGTGCTGGCCTGTAATCATTGACAAGGCGTTTTTACATCATGTGGGGACTAATTGGTGACTTTAATAATGTCAAACCTCCAGATTTATTCCAGAAAAGCATCCAAAATTGCGAAATTTGAAATAGAGGTTGGGCTTCACCACAAGGCATGGGCACCTTGCGTGCTAGCATTTTCTTTCATATCTGGCAAATTATATCGAGCAAATCAATTTTTTTTCTTGGGCAGGTTTTTGAAATGTTTACCTACAAAATGTGTATTCTAAATTTTTGCTACTACTGGTGGTTTCTATATACAACTTCCTTTTGTCTATTTTCTTCGACGGCTGGACAAAAATTTTGAATTCGATAATTTTTTCCGCGATCATTATTTACGAAAAAAATATCAAAACTTGTGTCATTAGAAAAAGCATTGAATCTTCTGCATTTTATGTCACTGCAATGAATACGTGCCTAACCAATACGCTTAGCGCAGAAAAAACATTATTCCAGACCCCTGAAAATCGAACAATTTCCCGCGCGGTAACGAAAAAGTTAACGTCTGACTGCGGTTGCACAAAAGCTCTTAGAAGGGCAGGCCTTGCATGCACTTGATAGTGCATTGTAAGTAGGGCGAAAAAGATGGGTGCAGGCCTCTCGTTGAAAAGACAACCGTCGTGTACAGGCATGAGGGAAGAGCAGTGTGACGTATCAACCTTCATTAGTCCGCCTTAGTCTGCGGAATTTCTGAAACCTGCTGTACACCTCGTTTCGTTTTTGTATTTTGTGTGCGTGCGCGCACATCGATGAGTTGGTGCCTTTTCACACTTTTCCAATGAAATGCCAGTAGCGCTCCATGCCGTGTGTTCTTTTCTTGGTGGTCGTCCTTTTTGCGCTCCTCCGATTGTGTTGAACTTCTGGGGCGCCATGGCAAAGCAAGCTCTTGGAAAGCACGATTCGGATGAAGGGTGCCGCAGTGCAGCAAGAGTGCATTGGTGTGCGCTGTTTGCCGAGCCGGGGACATTCAGTATTTGAAAAATTGAATGTACGAGATATTTGTTTTGTGAATTTGATGTTGAAGTATTCGCACGCCCCTATTGGGCACCTGATGTCTCCTTTGAGGAGAGCAGCAGGTGGCAAGCATTTGTGGGCCGAGAGCGAGAGACGAGGGGCCTGCTGCCGGACACTCAAAGCAGGCTCTGGCATCTGACGGGACCACGTCAGTCTGGAAAAAAGTGTCCGCTGTAGCTGACCGGGGGGGGGGGGCAAAGAATTGCCTATAGACCGTCTCCGAAGCTTAGCACCGGCAATTGGAAGAGGCCTAGCACATGTGGTCAAGTGTGTAAAGACGCGTGATAAGCTGAGCAAAGAAAGCAAGAATATAACTAGGAGCAGTTATTAACCAGCTACAAAAATCAGTCCTGGCTAGGCTCTTTTAAATCCCTTCGTGATGAGGCAGAATTCCGCAAAACCGTTCGTCAAACAAATCCTGACGTTCCCCCTAGGCAGCTGCCACATTTTTGATGATTTTAGTCTGGTTATGGAAACAGCTATATGAAATAATCTCATGGACAGCTATGAAATCTCAAGTTAGACCAGTTGGGCTGCGCACGGCCGCCGGCAGATTGCACACAATCTATGGGAACCAACCGCCCTACTCGAGCGATCTTACCTTTTTCGCTCAACGGAACGGGAACGATGCATGCGGGGGAATAATAAAGAGTGAACCTCACTGACCCTGGGTTCCTTATTGCATAAAGAAAGCTACGAGGGCCAACTCGACTCTGGGTGGACCACTTTGCGTATTCGACAGCGCTGTCGTTCAATCTCGCTGTTAGTTGCTCTTATCGGCGGTGGCCTTGTTCTTGACGACCGTCTGCTTAGACAGGCCTGCACTTTTGGTGATGTCGGCCTTCCCCTTGTTCGACAGCGTTAATTTATCCGACAGTGAAATTAGCTACCCTGCCGCTCGTGCCGCTGGTCGCACAAAAAAAGTAAAAAAGCCACTTGGCTGTGCCAACGACCCAGCTGCCAACAATGTTGCCAGGCACAACAGTTTTCTTGCCAAACGAAACAAAGAAAAAGCATATTGGGTGCCGGCCCCTCGGAGGTCAGTTGAAACACTTCTTTCCTAAAATTTAGTCTGTTGTAGCCTAGCCTGGTCCATTATGAGTGGACTCCACCAACAAAACCAACAGAAGTCCGTTGTTGCCGGATCTGCTCTGATGAGCGCAGACTGTATGAGGCCAGCACACCAGCGCGTGGTTGCTCCTATGTGTGACGGACGGCAGCGGAGGACTGCACAAAATGGCGATGGACCGAAACCGTGCCACCTGTATGGGCTGTGGAGGGGCAGAAGTGCTAAAGTTGCCTGCGCTGACATGGCCCTTTTTCCTATCAGTGTTACACCACAATGCATGTTGCCGGTGAGGCGGAAAATGGCACACTGGAGGAAGAAATGCACATGCTTTTCTGTCTTCGTTTCGCATCCTTGCTGTCTTAGCAATGGGCTAAATCGGCTAAACTCAATTCTCGTCTGCAGTTAATTTGCATATTTACAGGGGGGCCTTTGTCTGAAAAGAGCGTTTTTTTTACGCTGATATCTAATGCCATGAACGTGCTGCCCCCTTCCCCCAAGCACATATTGCCTGCAGAACTGTTCCTTTCTGGTTTGCAGTGCACAGCTCATGGAAGCCACACAGTGCAGAGGAAAAAAAAGAATGGTCCTTGCGGCTGCTTTCAGAGAAGCTGATCTCGGACATCTCACTTTGTTATTTTAAGGACATTAGTGCGAGTGCATGGTACAACGCAACAGTTAGCGGAGTCCAGCTATTTTGCGTTCGGTTTACTTTCTGCAGTATTATTGTGCGCGCATGCATGCAGGCATATCCCCTGGAATAGGCCTTTCTGGAAACTTGCGCGCGCCCCCAAACGGTGGCCGCAAAGCAGCCTGGGAACTGTAAGCGCCGCCCGGGCCGCTCTTCATGTAGCTCTACCGTGCCAAGCCGGGCCGTGCGTGACAGCGTTTGTTGACGGTGCAGCTCTGGCATTTAACATTGTGTGATGCGTGCAGAACATCTGCTATCCTGGACAGCTGTTTTGATAACTACCGTATTTACTCGCATAGTCCTCGCACTCGCGTAATCCTCGCACCCCTAATGTGAGCCACCAAAACTTGGATTTTTTGGTTCCTCGCATAATCCTCGCACCCCCAACTTTGCAGCGGCGAAAGTTGCCCGCTCGCGAAACCCGCATGGTGCACGCGCTCTCCAACGCGCGCCCTCCCCCGCCGCCTCTCCGTTCGGCGGAGAGCGCTGTGTATCCAAGGCCACCCAGGCGCCCTAACAACCTGCATGGCTACTCCCTAACAGGCGCCCTAACACGCTACTCACACTGTCCTTGAGCCGGTTTCGCGTGTGCACAACTAGACAGCGTTCGCGCAGCCCACTGTCGTGTCGTCGCGTCGCCGTCGCGGTCCTGTCGTTGAGCAGCAGCAGTCAGTGAGTCACTCGCGTCAGTGGTGGACATGGAGGAAAGAATACTCAGGAGAGGCCCCTAGCACCCCAATGCATTGCAAAAAGTGTGAAGGAAGTCACGTGAATTTTCTTGAGCCCATGGACAATGTTGTTTACTTGTTTACAACTGCGGCGGCCAAATTTGGGCGAATAGAACGGACAAATTTTTAAGGTGCTTGGTATGTGGCTGCCTCGCTACGCTTGCAAACCAACGCAGTCGCTACGACAAACGTTTTCAAATTAGGCCAGTTTGAAAAGTCTGCCATCGGAGGCGTCTGCGTTCGCCATCCCGCGAGCCTGTTGCTATGACGACGACAAACGCTACTTTGCCAGGCTTAAGAGCTGAAAAATTGTCCTTCTATCTCAAAAACAAAGGCCGTTTTTCGATTGAAACTTTATGTGAGGGTTAGAATAGGCAAATTGAAAGCGAAATCAACAGCTTAGAAGATGACATCGCACCGAGGAATTAGCGACGAAGCTGTTTTCGCTTCAAAGCGGGAGGGCAGGGCGACGCCATGTTAGTCAAATCAAACCGGAGACAGCAAAGGATGATGGGATAGAGTGCTGGGCTCCGTGGGCTCAAGTCATGGCGGGACTCGGCTTGACAAATGTGACGTCACGTCCTCTCCTAACCTTTTCTTTCCTCCATGGTGGTGGATATCTCGCTGCCATTTTGAGAACTTTTTGATCTCTTTGTTTTGTGCTTGGTGCCGATCTCTTTGTTTTGTGCTTTGTGCCGCTTCGCTATGGGGAAGAACGCCAGCTACACTGCCGCTTTCAAATGAAAAGCGATAGAGTACGCGATGAAAAACGGCAACCACGCCGCAGGCAGGCACTTCAGCGTCACCGACTTCAACGTGCGTTACTGGAGTAAAGCATGCACATGACGACGACGAGATAGGGTGCGCGCCAGAAAGCAAAGGCGGCAATTTCATGATCGCTGATCAACGGGAGACTGTTTGCGTTGTAAATAATAAAATAAAAAGAAATAGCTGCTGTTGGCAACACTGAGCTTACATATACAAAAAACGACTGCTACATTTAGCGGGACTGGCAGAAGGCAAATTGGCAACAGTGTGCACCGGATTTTTTTTTCCCCGCATAATTCTCGCACCCCTATCTTCGCATTGACTTTTCTGAAAAAAAAGTGCAAGGATTATGCGAGTAAATACGGTAGCTTCTTTTTCAAACTTCAGCATTCCTACCACAGCCCGCATTTTACTACTACTGCATTTTGGGGAGTTGCGGTGTGTATCCCATCGATTCGTGCTGCACTATGTGTCTGCATTTGTTTCAGGTACTGTTGCCTAAGAGGTGGCAAGTCCTATTGTGCAATCCTGAGCTCTTTTGCTGTTTGCGGCTGTGTGTAAACATGAAAATAGAAATGTTTATTTCAGTCGACAAAAAGACGAGGCAGCTAGTGTGGTATAATTACAACAAAAGACACGTACACTTTTATTACGTTAGCAAAACTAACCAATACCGACTAAAAGGCAAAACTTCAAATCGCGCTAATACAAAACACGCATAGTTGACATTTTGCTTGCTTATCAATTGAGAAGTGGTTCATGTGTGAAGTTTCATGTAGCAACAAATTTTCCATATCTGGTTTGTCTTGTCAGCCATCGCATTTGGAAAAACATACTACAGTATTCTCAAGTTCTTCACTTCTCGAATAACTCACTCAGCGTGTCTCCTCAGGTTGGCGATCTGCCGTGTACGTGTTTCCTCCGCTACTGTCAGTTGATGCCGACCATTTAACATGGGGGGTCTGTTCAATTTAAAACGCCAAGTTCACGGAGCTCATCTTCAATCAAGAATCCTGGGTCAGCCATGACGAGCTGTCTCCTTCGTTATCACACAAAAAGTGCACCACACCTTAAAAGTGGGAAATAATAATTCCACGATGAGCTACTGAAAATAAATAGTCGAAAAGCTGAACTCACAACAGCAGAAACCCCGCTCCTCCATTGCCGCAGGAAACGGGCTGCAGGCAGTCGCTGTCGTTGCAGAAACCGCATCGTTGCCTGCTGGAGCGAAAGTATTGCTTTATCACGCTGTTACGCCCTTTGTGCTAAAATTCATTACAAAACGGGCGTTGATTACTCTTGAGTTGACAGGAGTATCTTGACATTGCTGCATATCACTAGTTCGTCTTGGATGCCTGGAAGCGGGAGGGACGCTTAAGGGGGTGGCGTTTCATTCACTTCGCGGCAGCTAGGAAACAAAATATAAAAAGCATAATTTACGTTATAATGCTGGGCTTACCTGCCTTTACCGGACGGCACCCCTCGGAGAAGACCCGGTGTGGGAAAATGGTCGCATGTAACATTTGCGTCTGCTCGCGTTGAAATGGTCTCCACATACCCTGTGACGGCTCCCACAAAGCGAACCGGCCATCACGACCCTGGAGATTTTTCCGGTCAACCCATGCCTTTTCAAGTCTCTTGTCCTTCGGAAACTTGTGCAGTGCCGGTCTCGTGGCGTGTTGTTGCCCCAACCGAGCACCCAGCACGTTTGTCCGCCTCCTGCAGCTTCCTGGGCGCCACATCGTCAGTGTCACGTAAACTACAAGCGCTAAGGCAGGTCGTAAACGAGTGTAGCTTTACACACGCGGAAATGCATCACGAATAACGTGTGCACACGATATGGGCTTCTTCGTTTTCCCACTCGGCTCCCCCCCTTGGGCTGCCAGAAGCCAGAGCTGGGTTATTTGTATTTTTCTCGGGGAGCTCAAGTGTCACATTCGTTTTCGAGTTCCTCGTGTTGAGGAATTTCTCTTAATCGCGAAGACGCTTTTCAACTGGCAGCAGCTGGTTCCACTCTGCAAGCTAGCAGACGACAAAAAGTTCTCATGCGGTGCAGGCAGTTTGAGAAGGATGCGGAGTTTATTTCTTATTTTGGGTTGTATGGTTTGAAGATGCTTTAATTGATGCGCAACATAACTTTGCAAGCACAGCATTTCACTCTACTTAAACTTTGTCCTTTGACGGGCTCGCTCCGCGCATGCGGCGCGCGGCGCGACCACCCCGTCGCCGCTCGCATCGCCCGCGCACGCAGTTCCCATGACGCCTTGTGCGGGCCCGCCAGGGGAAGGAGCGGCGCTGCAGTTTCTGGAAAGGTCTATTCACAATTGACCGTCAGTAGTTTGCCACACTTAAACGTGCAATTGCGTGCCTTGGCATAAACACGCCACACAACTATTTTGAGACGCGTGAGACGCAGTGCAGGACATTTGTTTTTACTTTTCTTCACAATCATGACAGGTTACTGGCACCTTCTCAGTCTTAAATGTTTTTGTCGGTCCCTCTGAGTTGTCTTGTCTTTGTTTGGAATACTGTCTTGTCTTGTCGGGGAATACTCTCAACTGCGGCCGATCCCGCTGTGTTTCTACGACTTCCCTGTTGATCACATGACAGAACGCCTTCTCGATGAATCTTTCGTCGAAATGAGGTTCACAAACCACACAGCCCGTTTGATATTTCGGGCCAATTGCTCTCTTTTTGAGGTGCCTTTTGAGCTGTAAACACGGACAGCTTCTTTGTGCATGACCTATAGCCGTGCCTGGTCTCGATGAAAAACCACATGCTCCATAAACGATCTCGTTGGGCGAGCTAGGGGGACGACGAAGCAGCAGCCAGAGAGCACGCGCACCGATGGCGCACGCAGTGTTCGCAGAGTGGAGCGCCCCTAGCGGTGCACATGCTTTCATCGCACTTGGCGCCCCCCAACGCTGACCCACGCTTTCTGCCTCTTCTCTTCCCTCCCGCAGAACCTGAGCTCGAGGCTGCTGGACTTTGTGGTGAGCGGCTCTTTGCTTCCCTTCCTCCTGGGTGGGGGCAGTGGAAGCTCCGCAAGGGAGACCGGCCTGGCCTTGGTCGCATGCTTTGCCGGTAGCCACAATTCTCGTGCGATGGCCACAGGGGGGCGAGGAATGCCAGGTTTCTAGTGGAAGCCCTGCAAGTCGGGTTCAGGGGCAAACCTTGATGCAGTGGTAAATGTGCCGGTTGGGTGCACCTGGGCAGTCCAGACGGGGCAGAGGGCAGGGCAGGGCATGGCGCACCATCGGGGAGTAGTGGCGAACGAGCGACCTGGGGCCAGTGGCCAGTGCGACGCTCACCAGGCCGGGGCTGAGCGTCACCCCTGGCAGCCGGGCAGCGGCTGGGGCATATGGCACAGTTGTGACACGCACATGTTTTCCTGCGTGTTTGTTGTGGAAATTGCACCCCAAGAGGGCCTCATTTGGACGCTCACATCAGTTTAAACGAGGAAAGATGCCAACTTGATAAAACGATTTTTCATCAGCCTTAATAAACTGTTGTTCAGCTGTTGTTTGTGCTTTCAGGGATGGATCAAAATCAAAATCAATAAAAAAGAACTCGGGGATCAAATAGCGAGAAATGCCTCAAGGATCATTTTATTTCCAAAGTCCCATTTTCAGGTAGAACATTTTATATACTTCAGTAAAATATGCTGTTGGGCTAGTTGGTATTGCTTAAAGGAGCACTGACACCATTTTTTGGCGTTAATATTATTGCACAGTTCGCTTCCTTCACTCAACAGAATACCCTGGCTGAAATATGAGCGGCCTGCGACGCGAAGAACATAGTTCAATTGGATCGCATTTATCGCGCCGACGGAGCAGCGCGTGGAGCGGCACTCAGCAAATGGACATCAGCGTGACATCACTTCAGGAGAGGAAAAAGAAGTGACGCGCAGGGCTCGCCAAAAACTCGTGACGTCACTTCACGCGCGCGACCCACGAGCGGCGAGCGGCGGGCGCAACCCTCTCTCAAGCGGGCACCGGTGACGTCCGCACAAAGCGGTGACGTCAAACCGGGAGGCTGTCATATGCGCCGTTCGGGAGGAAAGCGCGGGAATTTGAAACAAACGATTTTTAAGCCGTTCAATGTAATTAACTATCGCGAACTGAAGTATTTGAAGTGTCTGTTTCAGGTTCGCCAGACCATTAAGCATCGATAAAAGCCATAAAAGTGTAACATAAAATTTTCGTGTCAGTGCTCCTTTAAAGAAAATCGAGCGCTACTAACGAGGACAGAAAAAAGCGCTTCTGTCTCATCATTCTACGTTTTTTTCTGTCCGCGTTTGTAGCGCTCGATTTTCTTTAAGCAATGAACATTTTATAGTCTGTGCTTTGAAAAATTTGCCCCGTCAAATACCATCGCAAGGTGCCATACAAAAAGACGTAGGTACAAGTCAGCCGAGGTGGCAAACTATTTGACAAAAAAAAACGGCAATTTTCGGAGCGCTGTATCACGGGAACGACAGCACTGGGCACCACCATCTTGGCATGTCTCTCCCTTTCTGGTTACCTTTTTTATCGTCACTCACTCGCAAACACACATATGGGAGAAAAAAAAATACGATGAAACAAACAAACAAAAAGAGATAGCTTCTAAATCTGGCCGGTTTTGCTGAAACATCCTTCCCAATCGCCGTTAAAGGGCTGGTGAAGAGCTTTTCAAAAAAATGTTGTTGGGGGCATTACATTATGGTTTTCTTGACGCTGAATTTGAAAAACATGTTTATTTTATGTACAAATACACCCAAACCATCGTTTTTCGTCAAAACAAACAATCCCTGCCCGTGGGCGCGGTGAGAGCCCTGGCTGCCTTTCACGATTGGCTGGCGGCAGATGACATCATATTCAGAAGTGCCGGCGCTGCGGAGACCGCTCGTCCTGAAGATCTTTCTGTTCCCGTTCAGATACGGGCAAGAAGGTCCTGTGGTGAATGGAGGGCTCACACAGTCTTTCCTTAGAATAGGAGAGCCTGAGGGAAGTATAAATGCAACAGGTTCGCTCGCGGCGGACTTTAGAAAGGAGTTCTCCCCCGACGACTCATGGCCGACTTATTTCTCGGGTGCAGGGAAGTTGCGCAGATATTGGTTCACCGCTTCCACTACCAGTGCTAGTCACAATTCCTAGCACAATTTTTCAACCCACCATCGCCCCCATCCTCGAATGTGGAACTTTGTTTTTACATTTGGACAGGCGGCAACAAGCTCTGTGCAGCGGCCTGCGGTTGTCGCATCGCGCACAGAGGCTGGTGCCGGGTCGCTGCTCGGCCGGTCAGCGCAATGTGGCATTGCTGCACATACACATGTTTTAGCATGTGTATGTGTGTGTTCCTCTACCTCCCAAAAGGTAGAGGAACCCAAGCACAGCACACTGGTCCCCAACGAGCTTTTCCCCAGCAGCTCCAGCTCGCTCAGGTTGCACGGATCGCCGCTGACGTTGGGAACTTTAGGCTTAGCACCAAGGGAGATAGTTGGTCGCTGCTATCTTTACAATTGCGAATGACTATCCTTAACACAGTTTTTCACCACACTATCATCCCCTTTCTCGTATGTGGAACCTTATTCCTACGTTGATAGCCAATCTAGCGATCGGTGTTGTGCTCATTCTTGCACGTAGGTAACGCCATCCATCGGCCTCTCACCGCATGTCGTGCTCGGGCAGGTTCGTTTGCTGCCGTTGACTAGCCTCCGCGACCGGTCGGCGCTCCGCATCGCGATACAAATTCGATCACCTCTTTCGAAATCACCTTGGATGACAATCCCCAGCACAATTTTTCACCACACTATCATCCTCTCTTGCGCGTTTACCTTGCTTTTCGCGACGGCCTTGAATCTGGACGGCAGCAAAGGGCGGTCGCTGCCGCGGCATGTGTGGTGGGAGCCGTTTCATGCGCCGTACGGGCATGCACGACCGGCGAGTGTGCGGACCGCTTCCGTGCGCAGAAAACGCTTCATGCTTTCAGCTTGCTTGATTTCTTCTTAAAATCTAGCTATTCAGCTAAGCTGTCGTCACAGCCAACAACGTTGATCGGGAAAACGAGCAAGAAGTTCGGGAAGCCCAGAGCGCTGTGGTCCCACAAATTTTCTAATTCCCTTGTAATAATGGATCAGGAACTTGGGGTACCTCCGTATTTGCTTGAGCCCGTCGCTTCGCGTACGAAGCACAGAGCACCCGGCGACACGGCCGGCCCCGCGGCTACTCGTGAACGCAATGTAGTAGCCACGGGCACTCGCGTAGGAAATCTCTGGTATCTAGGAGTCGCTTTAGGGAGTCACGCAGTAGCATTACGGTTAAAAATCGACGCGGAAGCAACTCTAGACAATGATGAAGTGCAGATTACACGCCTGTTTAATTCGGAACTTCGCCCTGGAAACTGAGACACAGCGAAGCGGCGGTGCACGTCGCTGGCCGTCTTCCCAATATGACGCTACTTCCGGTCGCTCTTCCGGCGATGCGGCAGGGAGCAGTGGGCGGGGCGTAGGGCCAACTTTAACGACGAATACCGCTGTCCCCAAGCTAGAAACGACAAAAAAAACTTTACAGGCATAGACTGACCAATGTAATAATTGTAAAAAGTAGAGTTTTGCCCGGTTTTAAAAGCATTTCAGTAAGTGACTGCTGAGTAGTTCAGGCACCCAGTGCACTTGACCAATCTTTTCCCTGGTTTAGGTTACGCAGGCGGCTGTGTTGCCATCGTTTTATCCGTTTAATAGTGAACAGTGACATTAGCGCCGCGGTAATGCGTGAGACTACGGGAAGTCGTGCGGCTCAAAAACGCTGTTCACCGAAAACACGGTGGCGCCCGCCGTGGTTCAACCTTGTATAATCGGCGTGCGTTGAGCAAAGTTCTTTGTGATGCTGTGGAGTGCTGAGTGATTGCTGTGTTTGAGCTGCAGCAATGAGACGGCTGACACGGTACCAATTGCGGTGCGGGCTGCAGCGGCTTAGCCAAGGGTTCGGGCAGCGCCCAGTAGCGGGACTGGCGCAGGCAAGTACCGTACAGGTCGGAGCATAGGTCGAGCCAGAATAACGAAACGAAGGACGGTCGAGGGAAGCGTGGACAGCGAGAAATTATTGAAGCACTTGCCTTCAGCAGCACTTTGGTCGCATGAACTGAAAAAGAAAAGGACGTGCTGCGGGGTGATCCCGTGGACTGACTGTGCCAAATTTTCACCAAGTTGTGCAATGTCTTCAGTACATGTGCAGTTGTTAGCCAGCACTGTGTTTGTGTTTCTCGTGACCGTCCTTTGTTTCCTTATGTTCCAGCTGAAAGTTGTCCAGTGGTCGTGAACCATCTTGCCCAGTCCCCTTACCTTGTTGCGGAGAAATGGCAAAAAAAAAATTAGGTAGACAACATGGTTTTCTTGGTTCTGCAAGCACCCCAATCTGGTCGGACTGCTTCTCCCACACACCAAGCCGTCCTCGGTGCCTTCTGGGGCATCGCTGACGGGCCACCTTGCCCTTCTGTTCCAAGTGGTCTTCCGAGCGTCGCATACCGAGAGCTTACGCCAGCTGCCGCTAGTCGGACATCTTGCTGTTGGCAGGCGGGCGTTTCTCTTAAAGGTGGCGGTGAATTGGTGTCCTGAACTTATCTTGAACAACACGAAAACAGCACGCACGGGCTCACTGACAGCGAGAGAAGTGACAAGGGGACATGGAAAATGGCGGCGCATCTGATTGTGCCCGATGGGCTGCCTCGTTGCCAGATGCAGGCCGACAAGTCTCGACCTGTATCTTTGTTTATGCGGTAATAGTGACAGTGGCCTTCCCGAGGTGAAGCTCAAAGGTGAGCTGGCTGAGCCGAGCAGCGTCACTGAAGTTGCGATCGTGGGGATTGTCGGAGGGTGGGATGCGGCGAGCCTGCAGCTCCCTTCAAGCGGCTTCTTCCGTGCATGACAGAAATATTACTTTCAGCATTTAGAGGATAACAGAGACGCTTCACGGTTGGAGCGCTTGTCAATTTGTCCAGCGTGGCCCCAGGCACTCTTGGGTTGAGCAGCTGCACCGTGGCCTGAGAAAAATGCCGTGCGCAGGGAGGAGGCTTGTCCCTGGTCGGGCGATGCGGGGCCCTGGGCGGCACCAGTGGCTGCCAAGCTAACTTTCTCTCCCTCGGCTTGTCAGGGGCAGCGTTGGAAGCTCTGGTGCATGCCGAGTAGCTGGGGCTCATGCGGGATGGCAGCTGTCCTGCTTTTTTGGTAGTTGCTACTGCTACAGGAATCCCATTAGATTGACCTTTCTCTTTGCTCGAGCATTGTGTGCTTGTAATGTCATGCAGCAGGGGGGTGCACTCCCAAATTTCTATGTGGAATAAGTTTTATCGCAAGGACATGGAGAACTGGTTCGCATTGGAAGTAGACTTTGTCGTCGTTTTGTTTTGTGCTCCCAAACTCTTCTCTCGTCCGCAGCAACAATGTTTGATTGGTTTTGTGTGCATCAAGTTCCGTAAGCTCTTATTTTGACCTGTACAGTGCTTATTCCCGGGTAACTATAAAGGTACCATTGCATTGGTATTTTGATTTTTATTGGCCAGCTCCAGTGTGCCATAGCGGCGCTGTTTTCTTCACGCTCAAAGGTATTCAAACATTTCACCATGTCAACATTCATGTGGGTCGAGACATTCACAGAGCACGTCTTGCGCCTTTCGGAACAGATATGTGCTTCAAAATTTGCAGAGTTCGCTAGCCCGGCGGCCATTTTTAGTCATTGGCAAAACAAGCCCTGACCGAGACTAAAATTTTTAGTGCTAGTAAACCCTAACCACCACGACCACTGAATGTGAGCAATGCTGGTTGGGACTGCTAACGGTGGTCGTGTGCCATGCTTAGTCAGGGGCCCAGAATGGTAGGAGGCCGCTGCTGAGGCATTGGTCGGGTGGCACGAGTACAGGCCGGTGTGCTTTGTTCACACCTGTTCACACTGCTCCCCCTGAACAGCGTCGGCTGCCGTGTCAGAATGCGCAGCTGGCTGGCCCCGCTGGGTGGGGACGGGGGTGGGCAGGACTTTCAAGAAGGGCTCCCAAACTGGATTGGCCTGGGAGATGTCGTGCTCACCCCCTCTCCCCCAATGAAGCTACAGTCTAGTCCCCTTGTAACAATATTCAAGTGCCACGAAAATTCCATTATTGGGGCTCTTCGATTTACACTCTCGGACTCACCGCGGATAGTCCGCAGGTAGCCCGAGGATTCCCCGAAGCCATAGGGATACATGGAAAAATCGAATGTTGGACTGCTTCTCGGGGAGTCCGTGGTGAGTCCGAGACTGTAAATCGAAGAGCCCCATTATAACAGTGGGCTGGGAAAAAAGAGGAAGACTAGAACAGAGTTGACAGCATGTTATCCGCATGCAAGCCTGGTTGTCAGCAGAAAAGACCCTCTTTCAAGAGCACCTAGCTGGCGAGGGACACCGGTCGTCCTCCGGTCTCTCGGCCAGCATGGGAGCCCCCGTTGTGCTCTCTCCCCCCCCCAGCACGTGGCCACGAGGCTGCTGGAGAGCTGCCAGAAGTACGTGGTGAACAAGCGCTCCAACCTCACCCACTGGCACCCCATCCTCGGCTGGTTCGCCCAGAGCATCGACCACGGGTGAGCTTCTCTCCCACAGGGGCCCTGCAGGGGAGGGGGCCTCGTTACAGGCACGCCAGCGCTGCGATTGGCTTAGGCTGGCCAAAGCAAGCGCAAATTTGCAAGGGCTTGCCGAGCGAGCTATTTGCCTAAACGGTACAGCCACAGGGGGGCAAACAACCAAAGTTACAAAAATACTCGTAAACGTAGAAGTGCGTGCGCACTGCTGTTGGCACTGGGCGCATTATGCTTGTTTTAGCTGCAAAGCAGTCTGCCGCTTTCGAGTTGTCACTGGCCGATTGGCGTAAGCGACGTTGTCTTACGGGAACGTGCTTGTCGAGCATACCCCATGTTTCACGAAGCAATACTTTCTGCCGTAACAAAAACAAGCCAGGTGCAAATATGGTAAAAAATAAAGCAATGACGGACAACAGCCCGTGGCTGCATATGTTAGGGCCATCTGGGAGGACTGGCGAAGGGCAAGGCTGCAGAGGCGTGGCCTCCGCGATGGCCTGCCAGCGGCGCGGAGCCAGGCGGAGCTCCTGTTGATGCCGCGAGGTGGCGGCCTTAGCCCAAGGCTGAAGAGACGCTCGTCTGGCCGACGCGGCCTGTGCCTTGAGTTGTAAGTCAACCTTCGTTGTCGCGTTTTCATGCCAGAAAACTCTCAACATGCGGTCTATGTGTTTTGACTCGACCATACAACTACAGTGGCTAGAATAGGAAAGGGTGATTAGTGGCATGCAGCGCCTGCGAAACGCTTTGAAGCAGGGATCCGCGAGGGGGCGCACACGATCAATTACACGTCGCCTGGTGAGGTGCGCGCGGATCGTCTGCAATGCGATTGCCGCTTTGACCAGAGAGAAGCACCACTTGTTTCCTGTGCCGTAGCAAGTTTAAAGGTGCTGCCGCAAAAGCAGATCCGCAGTTTTGTGCCGGGCCGCTCTACGGTGTACAGGTCGTGCAAAAAGAAACTGTCGTTGTTTGGCGTTCCGAAGGACACGCGTCTGTATTGGCGCAGTGGCGACTGTATTGGCGCAGTGGCTCAAAGAAAACACCGCTTTGCGAGCTACACTTGGGCGAACGGGAAATCTCCCGGCACATTGAACGTACCGTCAACGGGGAAGTTGTCTCAGTCTACAGGGGCAGGCCTCGGTTGTCCCCGGAAGCTGTGTCAACACAATTTCCCCATCCTCCGAAGCACCGGCCGAAACAACTTCCCCGAGCAGGAAGTGTCAAGCTAGAAGCGCGCCCGCGGCCCCACCCACCAATACTCCCCGGGGAGTGCTCCTTTTCTGTCGCCCTACCTTTGGCAACGTGGGTGTTTCGCCCTTCAACGTACTGCGCAGGATAAAGCCAAAGCCCGTACACGTACCCTTGCAGACATTGGCGGCACTTGCACCCGAAGGAAGGAGAAGGCATGCCTCTTCGTGGAAGGAAGCCTCACGTAACAGCACAATCGAAGGTCGGAAACGCTTTTCCAAACACAATCAGAGAAAAATTGCTTGGATTTGTTCACACACGCACAAAAGAGAACTAGCTGCAGCGAAAGGTTGATGGCTTCGAGCCTGTGTAATTTTGAACGAATCATGAGAAATTCACCTAAGGCGAGCACGTTTTTTGTTTGTTCGTAACGAGCATGCAGAAAATAAAATGCATGTTTACCAGTTCTCTAATTTGCGCTTGTTAAGTGTCACAGCCAGCCGGCTATATTCGGCTGTCAAAGCGCACCCAGTCAGTTCTAAACTTCGATTGTAGTGCAGTTGAACCTCGATATAACGAACCTCGATTTAACGAAATTCGTGATATAACGAATTTTTTCAAGTTTTCTATCAAAATTTTGCTAAATTCATGTATTTTTATCTCGATTTTACGAAGTAATTTCGTGCGGCGCTTTCGATTTAACGAAGTCGTGGCGAGAAAGGAAGAACGAAATTCCGGTCGAGGTACGTTTTATTTTGCCTCTCAGAGCCTACATTGAAAACATTCAGTACTCACATTAACTCTTAAAAGGCTAGAATGAAAGAAAAGTGATGAATTATGCGGTTGACAACAATTAAAAGCGATGAAAAAAAGCTGCTCAAAAACGGCTAGCGGTCATGGTCGGTTTAATAGTGCGGCCATCATTTTGACGTCTCCATCGTTGCCTACGCCAGCACCCTCTATGCTTAGGCTGCCGAAGCAGCCGAAGGCCGAAGCCTACTTCAAGTGCCTTTTACTACGCGTCCTTGCTGGCGGTGCTGCTGCTCTAGGTTGTGCTTGCTGATAACCACATTAATATTTTGTTCGTCCATCATTAGATGAGTCTTATAAGCAGCATGAGCACTCCAAGGGAAAGAAAAGGGTTCCAAACAAGAGCCTGAGGAAGTGTCGGTGAAACCGAAGGCCATTGAAGTGATGGATGCCATCGACGTTCTGCGGAGGCACGCAGGCGCACGCGAATGTTGAAGAGCAAGCCTTGTTAGCGCTGTCAGCATACGAGGGTCACGTAAAGCCCACCCTGGTCAAGAAACGCCAAGCACTGCTTACGGACTTCTTCACTGCGGCTTGAACATCGAGTGCTGGTGGCAATAAATTGCTCTCCGAACGTGGTCAAAATGTGTTCATTAGACAGCTGCGATGCGGAGAAATGGGTTTCTTTAGGGCTCAGCGGGCATAAAAGTAATTGCTTAATCAAATTTGGCCAGAAGATATTTCATGTAAGCTTTCCGCTTTAGCGGGAGCACGTAAGCGCTGCTCCACAAAGTGAAGCGGTCCGTGTGTACTCCGCTCAACTCTCAATCATGGCTTTATCTCGAGTGTCGTGGTTGCATCACGCGCAAAAATCCGCACTATAAGCGGTACCGCACTATAACCAAAAAGTGCGCGAATTCAACCAAATCGCCACCTATCTCTCAAGTCATCCTAAATTTTTATCACCCAACGCACAGCACCTAAAAACGAAGGCAGGGTCTTTATTTCGTATTATTTTTAACATCAGCCGCTGCTGCAGGGTCTCACATTGCAAAAGCGCGGTCTTACAAACGGCGAGTGCGGCTTTAACTTCCGTTGTGTTTGTGTTTTGAAAGACCATGCTGCGTTTTTGCGTCTATGAAGATGCCGCAGGACATGATAAGAAAGGCCAGCGGGATTTTTTTTTTCACCCCACCTTGTGTTCACGATGCCGAAGACGGCTACTTATCAGCGCAACGTACTGGTGGTGGAAACCTTCGCGCGGCTCGCTTGTTCGGAAAGAGCGGTGGCTTATCTGCACAATGTCTCTAAAGCGTGAACCGCATGAGCGATTTCTCGCGAAAACGTGCAGCGCACGCCGCAGGCGCGGCGACGCCGGCGCGGGCGGCGCAGTAAGAGGCGGCAACATGGCGTCGGCACTGGCCGTGAAGCGGTGCAGGCAGCTCCAGCGACAACTTCTAACCGCTCGCTGAAATGCCGCACGAGGCGCAAGCGAAGATGCTCATGCAAGAAAAGAGCTGATAATGTGACCGCAAAGTGGAATATAAACTGCCATCCACGCTGCTTGTGAAAGCGCCCATCAAAAAATACCGCGGTGGTAAGCCTAAACTAAAGTCCCTTCATCTGATCGAGGGACTTTAGCCTAAACCAACTAAACGTTGGCCTAAACACCTCTGGCGCGGCTAGCCGACTCGGGGCGCTACGAATCTCCCGCCGTTAGGTGCGCGTCTTTCCATTGGTGCAAGTCACCACTGCCACGCGAAGAAGCCACCGCGAGCGCGGAATCGTAGACGCGAGCATGAAAAAAACGCACGCGCAACGCCGATGTGCACAATTCATGTGCGAAAACGGGCCATGCGGTTCACGATTAATAGAAACAACTTGCCACGCGCGGACGGGGAGTCGGTCGCTATCTTCCGAGGTGCATCAAGCAAGGACAGCTGTGGTTATCACGTACGCGCTAACTAAAGGGTGCCTATTTTTTCTTCTGTGTCGAAGTTAGAGGAGAGCAAGGAGTGCGCGCTGCGTCAAATGGCCGATTTCATCATCTTTTTTTTTCTTTTGCTACCTTAAAACGATGCCCCAGCTGCGCCGGTCGATCAGCAGACCCGCCGAAAAACTGCACTATAAACGGTATTGTGGTTCGGCCAACTGCATCTTAAGCGGTATGCTTATGCATTGAGTTCTATGGGAGGCAAACCGGTGGTCACAAAAACCCGCATTATATCCGGTCCCGCACTATAAGCGGTTACGTTATAAATGGTCTACACTGTAATTATTTCGAAAGTCGCAATGTTGGGTTGCACGTAAAGTTATCCCTTTGAAAACCATTGCAAAGTCTTGTAGAAAAAATACTTACGTGCGCTGAGGCGGCAAACTACTTGTGCAAGGTGTTGAAAAAAACGGCAATTTTAGGAGCACCGTATCTCCTGAACGACATTACTGGGCGCCACCATCTTGGGGTGGTGAAGATTGGAAAACATGGCCGCCGGGTAAAGCAGTTGCTCGTGGTTCAGGCAGAGTGCTCTTCGCCGACTTCTTCCGTGGTTTTGGTTATGGGGGTGGCTGGGTTTAGTCGTGATCTGTTGCGGGGAGTTGCGCGACTAGAAAGACGGGAGTTCATCCGAAACAACGTGGTGCCCGCGAATTCGCCGTGTTTCGGCCTTGAGTGTGAGGCGCGGTGCGCGCTTGAAGTAAAATTTCGGACTCATTGCGGTGTTATAAAACGCCGAGTTATTGCTGCCTTTGACAGCAAGCTTGCGAGCGGCGGGAATGGGACGATCGACACTGCAGAAGTGGCGGCGCAGGCTACATCGCCGGAAAATGTTCAAGCAGTGTCCGATTGCGGGATGGGCTATTATTGCACGCTAGTAATAATGGTTCATCTATCTGAAGTGAAATGTAATGCCAAAAGGGATGTGGCTAAACATACGAACGTTACTCAAATTACGATCGTAGTGAACATGCACCTTGGGTATTGAAATGGGAGGGCTGGTGGGGTACGACGGCGTCACCTCGTTCTGCGCAACTTTTGCCGTGACGAGTCTACACTTGTGCGTAAAGCCGAGTCTGGGATTACAAAAATTATTTGGGCATTCACATAATAAAAGAGCCTTACGATTCCTTTTTGAATTCGATATTTTCAATGGACCTCCACTCTATTTATGCATAGAGGCTAAGATTTAAAAGTGGGTTGTAAAAAGGTAGTGAAGTTCGTACCTTGTGATAATCTGGTAGAAAAAACTTTATTGAAAGGCTGTTTCGGTGTTAGGTACGTTCAAAATCGATTAAAAAGTGCACTTTTCCCCTCCGAGTTGCCAAAAAATTGATTTTTTAAGCTCCTAAGGTGACATTCTTCTGCTCCAAATCAAGGTTCTTCTGCTCCAAAACCAAGATTTCAATGCTCCAAAAACTGCTCCCAAATCTGATTCAGCTGTCTCACCCCTGTCTAATGCATAATAACAAAAGGTCAATGAAGGAAATGAATTTATATGTCCATAGAATGTGGTTTGTACATAATTGATATTATTAGGCTTTTGTTAGAAAGCACTTTAACTCATTCAGAATGACATGTAACTAAGCTGTATTCTTCGACTATGTCACAGGCGATGCATTCCTGAACAAGCAGCAAAAAGGCACCGCCACGTTTACCCTGCCTGTTGCGAAAGAAAAATACTGATAGCCATTTGGACTATTCACTTCTGACGTATACCACGTCTCTGTAAATACTATCGCGGTAAAAGTTGTGCCAAAGGTTTCAAGCCATGTTGTCTACTTTATTTGTCAAAGACCGCACATATAAATGAAAAAAAAAGACATACATGGTGTTTTCATTAGGGGTGTGCGAATATCAATTTTTTAATTTCTAAGCGAATTCGAATAGGCAAGGTCTCCTGCCACGCGCGTGGCACGAGCCACGCCCCCCTGGCAACGGCTGCTGCCACGCGTGACGTCATAACATTAATAATTGTCATTATTTTTTGTAGTGTAGTCCGAAATACATATTTTTTTTATTTGCAGTACAAAATAACGCACCATTGAACTGCTAAAACTTTTCTAAACAAACAATTTTTGTTCTTGCGGGAGCAGCCGGCGATGTTGTTGCTGCCCTGCTGCTGCCAGCTGCCGTATCGCGTACATGGAGTCGCGTAACCGAAAGCGGGACGAAGCTCCGATTTTCTCGGGCCGACAACGTAGATAAACCGGAGTTCATATTGTTAGAAGCACTATCTGAAAACGTGAGAAAGTTGCTTGTGATTATGTATTGGGTGGAGACCCAGCCAGCCTTTCCAGACCGCAGCAAAATAGCCGCTCTCGAGTAATGTTGACCTGTGACCGCTTGTTATGCTTGGTGTAGTACGCCGATGGTACCTGCGTACAGTTTCAGCGTACGTGAGGCGACATCGCACAGCTGACTGGCCCCGTTCGAACAAGCTACGTTCCACACAGGAAAAGACACCGTCCGAGCGTAATTCTGTGAACCTTCCGACGCATGTCGGCGCGGCGGCATCTGCTATCAACAGTTTGCACCACGGCAAGTTCAGAATGCTTAAATGGGCGACCTGAAATCGCGGTGTGTGTTCTCTAAATGAAAGCAGCGCCAAAAGATAATCGGAATGTACAGTGCCGAGGACGAAGGGTAGTGGCGGCAACGGTTTTTTACTAGGCACATGTGCGCATTACAATTACAGACAACTGCGCCAAGAATAGGAAAGGTAATCTTTGGTGTCCCCACACATGTACCCGCGTAAGTACCACTACAGTAGATCTCCTCTTCTGAAATATTAGCAAGGAAAACTTCCGAAAATTCGGGAAGTTCTTATTTCTAGTGGGCGAAATTGTAGCTTAGAATTTGTTTTACACCCACGATACGTTTTATGAGCAGAAAAGTCTTGTGAGCATGCGCCACAAGGATCATAATTGCGTGATATTCAGCGCTTAAAAAGGTTTCCTAGTAGAAACCAAAGATTTTGTAGTAGAATACATGGTTCTACGACAGTTTAGGACCTGCGACCTTCAAAAGGTAGACTAGCTAGACGCTTCATCTCATAGCCACTGCACTGGTGTAACTTTCACGTCTCACTGTCCCGTGGTGTACGCTATGTTGGCCCGACTTGACTGAGTCCCTCATGCAAAGGAAGTTAATTCAGGACACACACCCAGACGATAGGGTCAGAGAAGAGGCTGTACAGACGGTAATAGGAAGGGTGTACACTTGGCGGGCCATCATGTCTAATACACATACATGCACTCCAGCATATGAAAACCTATTGGTTCTGCACAGGCTCAATAAGCAACGTCAAAGAGGATCTTAAGATGTGCCTGGAACGTGAAAGCATCTACGGATTGCTTGTGTAAACAGGTATAAGCAGCGAGCATGCTGCAAATGTAATTGATAGGCAAACGTCAAGGGTGTCATGGGGCGAATTTAACAAAAAGAAATGGTGAAAAAGATCCCAATTTCAAACTACATTGATTTTATATGTGCATGCACTATAAACACAGTCATCAGTATGTTAACTGTACGTAAACACTCAAGCGGAACTAGAGGCCCTACTGCAATCGCCCAGTTATATTCCTTTGCATTGGAATTGGTCGGTATCTGTTAGTTGCACAAACAAAATTCTGTGATGGCATGGAGAAATAGCTGGAAAGTGGTTATGGAGCTCCGGCTGCTTTACACATTTTCTGTAATACCAATTATTTGTTTGAAGTTTGCAATAAAATTCATGTCATTTGTTAGTCTTTTTTAATGAACGAAACTTTTCGTAGCCACAAAACAGTGGTCGACAAACAAATGCTCACTTTCTTTGGTGGCTTGTAACGATTCACTAGAATTTCACATGGCCAACCCAAGGAACCCGTGGCTCGTACACTGCAGGGTAGTGCTAGTCTCCAAAAACATTTGACAGGAGACTGGAAACTAGCGCGGGCCCACACGCTCCATAGGTGGAAACCAGTAGCCCACCCACACAGTGCCATAAAACAGCTAATGAATGGAGTGAGTCTCTGCTAAATATTAAGCAGGTTCAAAGGGGTAGGTTCGCATTGATAGATCTTACGCCATCGTTCACTGTGCGTAGATTAACTATTTAACGAGCACAAGAGTAATTTTTGTTATTCGGACAGTTCTTGAAGGGTTGCCTAAATGTTCTTTAACAAAACAAAAAGTGAAAGCTCTCAAGTTAGAGATTTTTAAAAACATTGTTTAGCCTCTCCAGCAATTGTCCCAGCCTGAAGGAACTCGGCTGATAGTTGGTGCCGACTTTTCGTCCTCCCTTGTTAGCTCCCTGACCAAGCACATGAATGCAGTGACTAGAAAGATGGTGACCAAAGTGAGAAGAGAAGGTGGATCCCGTACAACAGCCCTTGATCATCTAAACACCAGAAAAAATCGCCTATGACTCATAGGCCACGACTAGGGCGTTAAAATACCTTTTGACATACATTTACAGGGCATTTACAGCCTTTATAAAAAAAAAAATCTTATGATTACACACAGTCCCTCCATGGAAGGGGTTTGTTTCTGACAAGGTCGTTAAAATTTGTTATTAGTCACAACATAACTCATCATTGGTCCCTTTCATTCAACACACTACGGGCTTCGTTTAAAAACCCTCTGTTTCTATTTCACGTATAAATGAACTGCTTATGCAATATTCTCTTATTTACCTATGTTCGAAGTAAACTGTGATGTGCCGAGTGCATGCAGGTGTAACATTATTCAATGGGACATGCGGAACATGAAGCTCAGTGCTGATAAACTTAAATCAGGGAAAGTAAAGCTTCCCATGTTGCTTCTTTATTTTTGTAACTATTCTCTCTACCAAATACCTTGGTGGTAACTCAACTAAGCTCACCTTTTCCCTAAGCCTTTATCATTGTTTTGCTCTGCAATTATACATTCTCAGCTGGTGCATGCCTGCTGAATTCAGGCCCCAACCACGCTTTGCTATTTCTCAATTGCAGCTGTATGAAATGTTGCCCTTTAGGTTTTGCCAATGATTTCCAACAGGCCATTTAATTGGTGTCAAAACCATTTTATAGATTAAATTGCTATTTATAGCAAGCAGTATTATATCATTTTTCATAACACATTTTGTTGTAACCTCATTCAATGATTTTGTTACCCCGCCAGCCTGGTTCATAAATTTTTGCGTGAACATGCCCGTCTTGCAGCTAATCTGCAGTAACAGACACCACACATTTTGGCTTTCCAGCGTAGCTTTGGTGTCCGCAAAAAGGAACCTTTTTCTTGGCTCCTCTGCAGCGCTTTGTAGAAAAAGATCACTTGCTGGTTTGGCTTTCCCGCAGGGCTCTAGTGTAGTGCAAGAAAGTATCGCTTGCTTATTCCTTTTTTGTTGAGGTTTTAATGCTGTGCATCTTCCAGAAGAACCCTGGTATTTTGTTCAGAAACGGAGCTTCACAGCACAAACAGTGCACAGAAAGTAGAGCTACTCACTTTTTGCATAGACACGGAAGTTTGGCAGATCACTTGTCATTGACAAGCAAGTGTTTGATTTCTGGCTTAAGGTGCAACGCTGGGATAGTTTACTAGTTGGGGGGGAAAAAAACACAGCACTGATAAACGGTACTGAAGTACTAGGAAAGGTGCCGTGATCAACATGGTTTCCATGTGTTGGCAGCTTTTTGGTCCAGTGTTTTTCATGAATATTTGCCAGGGGGCATTAACATGGCCTGCTTTTGTGTAACAAAAATGTCAACAGTGAAGCACTTATCAATGCTCACATGCTGCTCATTGATACCAGAGCAAAAGTACGTTCAGCAGTCATTTTATTGTTAAAGCCACCCATGATCCATACACCTTCCAGCTGTACTGCAACTTTCACAAACACCGACAGACATTCACATCCACGCACGTGGCCTTGGCTCCAGTTCTTGCACAAGGTATTAAGAAGTACTCTCGGGAGTGGGCAACCATTTTTTAAGCCTGTTGGCTTAAAGGATTGTTTAAGTGCCCGTTTTGTGGAAGAAAAAGAAACAGCTAATGGGCACACAACACACCCCGCGAATGTGTTTTCTAGCAGCTGGCTTCTGACGAGACTTGCATCATTGTGAACGAAATATGGGACATTTTATAATGCCCCTTAGCACTAAGTAAATTCACTTGAGCAATTTTCCAAAACAGTTTACACAGTGTGGAGTTAAAAAGCAATAGAATGTGAAACGTCCCCTCACAATTGGAAACTCTTCCTGTTCACTACCCCAAAGTCTTGGACAGTAGACGCTTAAGCACGCTTCACCAGTTGCGAATACAAGCATTAGTGTCAAGTTGAACTCCGCAGAGTGCTTGGGATGGGCCACTTGGAATTCGTGCATAGACTGCAAGCCTCCGAGATAAGCTCTCATCATCATTAGCCCATCCTGCTGAGAGTGAATTAAAGTATTGTGGCTGGTTATGTTCAGTTCCAACCAAACCAAACACAAGAGTAAAGAAGGAACGAGCCTATTAAAATACATACTCAAAGCAGATGCAGGAGGCAGTTTTGTTGCCTAACCAGGTTAGAGGAGGCGAAAGGTACTGGAGCGAAGGAAAGGAAAATAAAAGCCAAGCAGTAATTTTAAGCCTTGCCTATCATTTCACTAAGACTTTCTAAGTTGAAAGCACAATGGTACTCTAAGAAACAAATCTGAGCATAGATGAACAATAACTGAACTGTCACTTGTTAACCTTATGCACACCATAATTTTAAAGGACTATTAGCAGAAGTTCCAAACTTGGCTCACACGGCGATCTTATCGGCTGCACTTCTCCCATGCTCGCACAGTTGGAGCTTGAGCCTCCTGGCACAAGAAGCCAGCCAGTCAGCCAATGGTTTCAGTGGTATCTTGAGTAGATATCTTTGGACGGGCAGTTGGGCTGCACCCACGGAAGTGAAGCTGCGCTCCCTGCACGGATTCTGCAGCACCGCGTGCACAGATCGTTTCTGCGGAATAGTCAGGATACATTTCTCGGCGATAGTACTACTGCCCCAGGGGAAAAATTGCAGAAGCTACATGCGAGGTCGGATTGCGTTCGACGATGCCATGCGCTACCTGACGACACTCCATTCGTGCACACGCTCACTACGTCGCTCGCGTTGGCATGTCATCAAAAACAGCTACCTCGTTAGCCACGGCGCGACGCGATGGAAAATACTGATCCCCACGTTTTATAATTGAGCCACCACTCCAGAATTAGAACACAAGTCTTGGCATGGAAGAAGCGAGGCACAGGTAGACAACAAATGCAGGCGCGTAAAGCCGATAACACGCGAACTGCAAGACAACGTGAAGCTTACAAAATATTAAACGACAACACTACAGTTCTAGGAGCATGTAAAAAGCGGGGCGAAGCAGCATGCAGAAAACAATGCGTTAGGCTTACCAAGACGTGCAACAGCAAGTTCACAAAAAATACATGTCCTAACCTCTGGCCTTCATCAACCTCCAGATGCAGCCCTACTTCATGTCGGTCACTGGGCGCCTGCGACGCGGCCACGAATCATGCAGGCTTTTGTGGACGCCGGGGCACACGACTCCCTCGTAACCACAGCCTTGGCTTGTCCTTCTCACCCAATCTTAAACCAGACCTGCGCCTACGAGACCCTCCGACCTCTACCAAGCCTGTTGGCAGAACTTACTGCTATTCGGGATGGTCTTCAAGCACTTGCATCGACAGTAACTACCGGCATGAAACTGGAAATTTACACGGACTCAACGACAGCGATACGTGATTTACGTCGCGTTGCGCGTAGCACCAGCATGTCGGCACGTATTCACGTGATCCTGGACACATACCCATGCCCTGTGCGTGTTTTGTGGGTTCGCCGGGACACGCTTCCTGCCCACATAGCGGCGGATCGCGCCTGTCGCCGTATAGACCTTTCACGGCCGCTACCACTTCTTCCAGTGTCCACTCTAGAAGAACTGCTGGTGGAGAAGGAGAGCCTCCGCCGCTCCACGCGTGCTTTACTTCCACCGCGTGGAACTGACCTCCCCAGTGGGCTCGCTCGCTGGGAGGAGGTGCTGCTGCGGAGGCTTCGAGTTGGGGTGGCATTATCCCCAGCAGTGACCCACGCTTGGCCTGCCCGCTATCATTCACCGTTTGCGGACACCTGTCCCTTTTGTATGGTCCCTGCGTCCGAAGCCGACACGAGCCACCTTCTATGGACCTGCCCTGCCCTGCAAACCTCTCGCCTGCAACACCTCCGAGGCACAGGGCTCCATCCTGGGAGACCCCCTGATCTACAGCGGTGGATCTGGGGCCCGCAGTACCGGTCTCTGCTTACGTTTCTGCGTGACACAAATGTGATGTTGTACATATAACTGTTATGCCGTAAGGCAAACTCTCGCAAAAAAAAAAAAGAAACCAATCTAAATAATTACAAGCACAC
The DNA here is from genome assembly GCA_013339765.2 of Haemaphysalis longicornis. Classification (NCBI taxonomy): domain Eukaryota; kingdom Metazoa; phylum Arthropoda; class Arachnida; order Ixodida; family Ixodidae; genus Haemaphysalis; species Haemaphysalis longicornis. Next base: position 35,327 of record JABSTR010001134.1, read on the forward strand.
CTCCCAACAAGAAAAAAGCGCCCAGAGGCAGCCGCTGTACAGGGAGATAAGGACGTAACGATGCGTCAGGCCTGCCATTCGAACCACGGGCGGAGAACATCGGGACGCAAGACGTGAACACCCGGCTGCCGTCGTCGTTATCGTACACAAAATAAGCGGCATGATCAAATAACGTAAATATGACGTTTGTTTTGTGACGTCACAGGAAGTCACGTGATTACTTTAGCTTGACGTCACTTCTGCGTGGCAGCAGCCGTTACCAGGGGGGCGCAGCTCGTGCCACGCGCGTGGCAGGAGACTTAACCATTCGAATAATAAAAACAAAGTTCGAATCGAATAGAATATTTTTCGAATATTTTTCGAATACGAATACTTATTGTTTTTTGTAAAATTAATGTTTTCACCATCTAGAGACACAAAAACTGCAACTTTATTGCACAACAAATCACACAAAGTAAAATTAGGAATTACACAATACCATTGCACTCAACAGGTTAAGGTCTGCACTCACTTAAATGTTAACATAAGGAAAGGTTAACTGCTCGACATGTTCGGGGAGCAGTGACAACCTCCTGCTCGTCACCACTTAATTTACCAGATACCGAAAACAGCCGCTCACTTGAGACACTAGTAGCTGGCATGCCCGAGCCCGTGCACATTGCCGCGCGCTGATACAGTAAAATCTTGATGATACTAATCTCGCGGGACTGCGAAAAATATTCGTATCATCCGAAATTCGTATGAACCAACACAGACCAAAAAATTTAGCGCTGAAAAAAGTTTTCGTTTATTTCTTTTCCTACTTTCGCGTGAAGAAATTCGTGATTTTTTCTGCTTTTTTTAACCCCCGTGTCGCAAATCAGTCCTTTCTGCAGCACGTAAAGCTTCGCGCTCGTCTCCTCACTCGCTGTGCCCAAGCTCGCTACACGCCGCAACAGCCAAGCGTGAACCGCGTGGTGCGTTTTTGCACGCGATTCGCTCGCCTCAGCTCTGCGAGCGCTGTATTTTCACGCCCACGTCGACGATTTCGCGCCCGCGGTAGCGCCTACCTCGGTCAGAAAATGACGCACGACGCGCGCGGCAGAATGGAGGAGCCTGACTACTTGCGATGAGATCGAGACAGCCGGCTTGGCTCCGCCGGAGATGGTTAGGCTTAGCACCCCGGCAAATATTTTATGGGCGCTTTCACTAGCGGCGCGGATGATGTTTTATAGTACCGTTTTCGCATGCATTATCAGCTCCTTTACCGCACAAGCAACTTCGTGTGTCCCTTGAGCCGCATTTTAAAGAGCGGTTAGAAGCGGTCGCTCGAGCGCCCGCGCCACTTCGCGGCTGGAGCCGACGCCATGTTGACGCTGCCGGCCGCGCCGCGCGCAGCGTGGGGGTGGTTTCGCGGCGGTGTCAGCGCGTTGGGCGTGCGCAGAGCGTTTTCGCGAGCAGAAAACAACAGCCCGGCCGTTTCTGGAGAAAGAGTTGCAAACAGGGGAGCGAGAGCCGTCACTTGCTCGTTCGGCAGTCGGGTGCCTCGCCGGCTCGTTCGTATCTTCCGCCGGGCCGCGCAGGTCCGTTCGTAACAGCCGAAATTTTTCCCATTGCAAACGATGCAATTTCGCCGGGACTTTTCGGAAATTCGTATCATCCCGAAATTCGCACCCCCAGAATCGTATCATCGAGAGTCCACTGTAAATAAACACCGATACAGACACGCTCTGAATTTTTTTTTTTTTTTTTAGTTTTGGGTGGTTCGAATATTTCGAACAATAAAAGTGTCGTTCGAATCGAATCGAATACCAAAAAATTCGAATCGAATATTCGAAGTTTCGAATATTCGCACACCCCTAGTTTTCATGTTTACTAACGGTTGGATTTCCATTGGTTGAATTCCCATAATCTCTTCTTGCTCGGAGCGCACGGAACATGCGCACGACATTTCTACACGATAACAGACAATCGAGATTCGAGATGAGTGGTACAAGTAATGGGTGATCGGTGTTTCATGCTCACAAGGATTTTTCCGTTTTTGACCAAGCTGTATTTCCAGTTCGTTTCCGGGAACTGTAGAAAACTGTGAAAAGAAGGAAAAAAGTTGTCTGTTTCACCGTTATGCAACTTCAAAAACAACATTTGCCATTGCAGGATGTTATGTCCTGCCCTAGCACTGAGTTGGGGTAATCTATTTAAGGGCATATGTGAGCCCTGACAACTGACATTTATTATTTGCTTGTTTATTTCACGAAAATAGATAGAAATGAACAGTATTGTCGTTGGTACACACACACAAAAAGAATTAAATGCACTCGCCTTTTTCTCTATATAAAAACTAATTTGAGATGCTAAATAACAAGTACGAGTTTTTCAGAAATAAAACCGGCAAACATTTTGATTTTTTGGAGCCATGCGTGACTACAAAAAAGAATACTACTGCTCAACGAATTCACTTATGCTTTACCCCGGCCATAGTCTACACAAAAATTTCAAAAGCACCATTATAACTACCCTAATGGCACCAGTAACTACTTCTGCCTTTCTCCTGCGTTGGTGTGCGGAATTTTTTTTTTACTAAACGTGGCACACAGGCTGCGATGGCAGAGTTTTCATCCTCTACATCCGCCCGCGACACGGAAGGCGACCTTGAAGTACATAATAAAGAATACGCCGACCACCAGAGAAAATAAAACAATGACGTTTCGGCACCCCGAACGGGAGCCTTGTTGACACTAAAAGCCTTTTAGTGTGAACAAGGCTTTTAGTGTCATTCCCGACCAGATGGGCGTCCGTCGAAGCCTCGATTTCAAGGCGACCTTAGACTACGCGCGCCGCGGTGCGCCGAAAGGCGCGGCCACGCCCCTTTTGAACTTGCGCTCTCTCCGGCCAATTGGGACGGCCGGAGCAACGGCGTGCCTCTGACAGCCGATCGCGGAGGCCACGGCAGAGGCTAATGACGCACTGCAAGTTCGTTTGAATTCCCGCCCCTGTGACTTCATGGCAGACGTAAATAAAACACACGATTTGGCAGGAGAATGGAAATGTTAACCTAAATTGATTAGTTTCTCAGTGAATATGGCATCGTTTGCTCCTGGACTAGCGCTGGGAACACTATAAAACACCAAATATTTTGAGTAAAATAAACTTATATTTTGTCTGCATGGCCCCGTTAAGTACTATGTTTAAGCGCAAAATAACCACAAGAAAAAAGAGACAGGGCAAGTGCTGTCCCTTTCAGATAACTTTCAAATTCAGTCGAAAGTTAGCGCATGTCTTGTCTCTTATTTCTTGTGTCTTGTAGGCTTGTGCGAATAGTAGAGAGTTACTGTGTTAACGTTACCATTTACCGTGTTTCCGGGAGTCGACTGCGCACGTGCGAGAGTTACCGTGAACGGTAACTTACCTGCACCGGCTTCACCATCGCCTTCCTGCGCAGGCGAAGATTACAACAAATGCAGGGCGCTCAGCACTTTATGCTGATAAAAGTAATCTCACTTGATGTGTTTCCTGTTATTAAATAGTGCTCAGGAAAGCGACAAACGACCATTTTTCTCAGATGGGCGAGCAAAATGGCCGTGCTAAGCCTTGCCCGCCTCAAATAGTTCAGATAAGTTTCTGAGCTCGCAAAGTGCTTTTAGGCCTGCAAGATTTTGCTGGGCAAGGTAGTGTGGGTTATTGAGCAATTACTACGACATTTCTTGCCTAAATATTTAGCGTGGGGCCAAATTCTATTTTACCTTGATAGTAAGTGAGTAAGTACGTGGTCCCTTTTGACACAGGGCAGGCGCCACAGGAAGTTCGTACATATGTTTGCACGTGCGGAGAAATTGTTAAGAAATTGTTGCCACCCGTGGTGTGGTGCACCAGAGCCTTTCCTTGCACAGTAGTTTTCTTTTGCACCGTGAGGAGGCACCACAGTCCACTCACCGAGCACACGTCTGGAAAGCCGGTCCCACGACGGCTTGGCTCCCCACTTGATCTATGCAATACGCCGAGTCGGGACCTTTTCTAAACTTCGGCAGTACTGTTCCCAACAACTTAGTCGTCGTTTGGTGTGCGATGCTTGCTGCTCTTTTGTTTTTTCTCAGGCGCCCATGAACGCCAGGCTGTCGGCTAATGTTGTTGCTTCCTGATGTTCATTGTTTAGTCTTGTACATTCGTGGGTCACATGCTGTATCGTCTCGCTCTCCGCTCCGCACCGCCGACACGTTGGGTCCACGCCGAATGGCTTGTGTCGCCTCTGCTACGTGAGCAGGGCACTGTCCCTGTCGCCACGGTAATATAGCATCGGTGCTGGTTCTTCCTTATGCTTATGGTACTCGGCGAGGCTTTGCTTTCTGGAGACCGCTATGCGCCTGGTTAATTTGCTTGCGCTTGCTAGCTCTTTATTGACGATCTGTTGCCACTTTTGTTCTTGAGATTTCGCTGCATGTTTTGTCGAATTTTCGAGGCTGGTGAGTCTTTTTATCCAGTCAGTTTTCAAATTACTGTATCGAAGGTGCATGTATATGCGTTTGCAGTAGTTTGTGGTCGCCATGAATCTGATCCTGCCAGCGTAGCACTGTCCCTCGCCTCTCTGACTTCGTAGGGGGACCAGCCCATTTCGCCTGTGATGGCGGAGTTTGGGGTCGCACACTTGCTGTTGCTCTGGAGTAGGCCAGCACATCATGTGCGTATGTTACGGCTGGTACTCCGAGTGCCTTCGACAGTGTGCGCCCTACAGTGTAGGGGTTGTATGAATGTCTTGCGAGGTGCCATGAGATGAGCCCTTCTTCCCGAAAGCCCCTTCGGCTTCCAGGTTAACCGTGCATGTTTGCAGCGATTGGTGGGGATGGAATGCATCCAGTACCCAACTTGTTGCAAAAAATAGATTTTTTAAATTGAGGAAGGAGTGATAAAAAAAGGGCAGTGTTGAAAGAGGGCTCTGAGAAAGGGTGACGCACTGGAGGAGGGCGGGCTGCCGCCGCTGCTCGTGGGAGGGAACGGAGCGAGCTTCAGGAGGTGCTGTCCTGTGAGTGCGGCTGCCAAGTTCAACAGCTGATCAGCCATCGCTTTGGTTTTCATATTTTTAGGAAGTCATGCCGCATAGTTTTTGTCTTTTTCAGCGAGGCGCTATTTTTGGCGTATCCGAGTTCATTGAAACAACTGCCCCTTGGCGTTTTTAAACTTGAAAGTAGTACCTTGAAAATTTATCTGAAATCTTTGAGTAGTGCTATTGAATTGGGAGCTAAATCGAATGCCCTATTATTCACTTGGATGTTTCAAATATTTGCACACCCTTAGCAACGAATAGTGAAGGTTGACAAAGGACGCAGATGTGGTGTGCCCTGCAAGGCTAGAGTTGGCGGTGTTCTTGCTAAGCCCGGCTAAGTGCTGCATGGTGAAGCCAAGTTTAGCCAGATTTTACGCCCGCAGGGGCACCTTGTCTACTCAAGGGGACGGACTAAGTGGCGACATGTGGGTTGGACCCACCCACGCCCGGCCGTGTCCTGGTGGCTGAGCCAGGGTTGTTTTGGACCTTTACGGCCCTGGTGGTGGCAACACGCCACTTTGGCCCCTGCTTCCTGCAGACGGGGCCCTAGGATTGGCCCGCCCTGGTTTTCCTGTCCTCCTCTCCATTCCTTCTCTTTCCCAACCGTGTCTCCTTTCCATGCTCCTCCGGGCATTACTCTTGCTTTCAAGCATAGGGTTATGGTGGCAAGGTCCGGTCAGCGTGTGCTGGAAAACCCTGTTCCCTTATTGGGCTCGGTGGTGGGCGACCGGCCTTGCCACCGAGCACGTACTGGTTGTATGGCATCTCCAAATCCCTTTTCCATGAATAAGGGGGCGCACCGAGGCAACCACCTTTGAATTTTTTCCTTCAAAGAGGCAAGAGTGTTTTCCACGCCTTCATGTGATGCACGTGAAAAATGAGAACACGACAATGAGAAAGATATCCCCATTTCTTGTGTCCAAGTGTCTGCTGAACCTCATTAGGGCTGGCTACAAGGCCCAAAAAATGTCTAAAGGCAACCTGCTGATTGAAGTTAACGCGGTGGCTCAGTGGCTAAGGCGTTGCGCTGCTGAGCACGAGGTCGCGGGTTCGATTCCTGGCCGCGGCGGCCGCTTTTCTGATGGAGGCGAAAAGCAAAAACGCCCGTGTGTACGAGATTTCGGCGCACGATAAAGATCCCCAGGTGGTCAAAATTAATCCGGAGCCCTCCACTACGGCGCGCCTCATCGCCTGCGTTGCGTCGGCGCGTTAAACCCCACAATCAATCAATCAATCTGATTGAAGTTAAAGATAAAACCCAATGTGACAAGCTCCTCAAGGTTGACAAAATTGGTGACATCGCTGTAACCGCTCCATGAACACTGTGCGGGGTGTTATCAGTGAAGCAGACCTCACTGAAAATGAACTCCTTGAAGGCTGCCACGAGCTAAATGTCATCAAAGTTCAGCGGATAGTCATCCGCTGCAAAAACAAAGAAATCCCCACCAAGCACATTGTTCTCACCTTTGGCACAACGGTCCTCCTGGAGACAGACCGTAGAAGCTGGCTACGTGAAAGTCCGAGTCAGAGCTTACATCCCCAACCCGCACCGGTGCTATGCATGTCAGAAATTCGGATCACAGAGCTGACGTGTGCAAGATGCAGCGCAGCAAAACCAACCATGTGTCGGAGAGCTGCGCTGCCCCACCACACTGCGTCAAGTGCAGCGGTGACCATGCTGCATACTCACGCTCATGCCAGCAATGGAAAGCAGAAAAAGAAATCATCGCGCTGAAGGTAAAAGAAGACATCTCTTACCCCAAAGTCTCGCTATCACGCATAAGATAGCCTACACTGACATGTCGCGCCAGGGGGCGGCATCTCGTCAGGGACCTCGTTGAGAGGGCTTGAGACGCCTTCAGCCCCCCAGGTGCTCCTCGAGAAAATGATGGCCCGAAAACGGCCAATGTGTCTGCACAGCTGACTAACATCACTGAGACGGTCGTAACCTCACAGGTCTCAAACCGCCAACAAAAAGCCTTCTGTGGAGGCTATGGACACAGGCGTCAGTCACGTCAGTCTGCGTCAGTCACGCCGAAGGATCGGCACAAACCCCAGCAGCGTACGAACTCCCAGGAACTGATAGCTCCCTAAGCTGTACTGGAAAAGGCTCTGGCAGCTAACAAGCTGAGCCTGTCTTAAGTAACAAACGTCTTAACACTAGCAGTGGCTTTTTGTAGTGTCCTGCAGTGGAACTGCCGGGGGTTTCTAGAAAACCTGGATGATGTTAAGGAGCTGCTCTGGGAACATGCACCTCTGGCAGTGTGTCTCCAAGAGACCCACTTAAGCAGCAAACACACAGACTTTTTACCCCAGTACACCGCATACAGAAAGGACGGGCAAAACACCAACCAACCATCAGGTGGTGTGGCCATTATCCTTCAAAGGTCAACCACAGCAAAGGAAGTTAAACTTGGCACTGAACTGGAGGCTGTAGCTGTGCGAGTTAAGGCCGATCCACACGACGGACCGAGTTCGCGGTCCAATCGGTCACGTGATGAGACGTCACGGTCCGCCGCGGTCCTTTCCAAAGCAGAGCGCATCCACACGGCGGGCCGGCTGAGCGGACCACTAATGGCCGACCGTCTGAACTCGCAAGCTAGAAGGTTGAGCACAGGTGCCGTTTGGCCGTGACAAGCCTGCACGAAACGTTTCATCCCCACAATAACAGCCACCTGCATGCAAGCCGGGCGCACGCGCTCACGCAGCCGCCGGCGTCGTTTGCACGAAGGCGACACGACGAGCGGCGACGGCGGGCAATCCGGGCTGCATACGGCTCGTCACCGCTCACTGGAACAGAACTCTTCCCGTAAATGGAGGTCCACATGCGTGAAACAAAGTGATAATGATGGCTAGCATCGCCCTAGTAAGAGTCATAGGACTCGCTAGTAAAAGCGCGGATGAAGTATGTGTCGCGATTGTAAGCCTAGCCCGCCGCCTATCCCACCAGGGGTGATTGACAGGCTCCTTCGAGCGCTTCAAAACAGCCCCGCTGCCCACGCTGTTCTCTATTGGCGCAACTGGACCCGGCTCCGCCCATGCGATGCGGGAGCTGCCAGACCACGCTGATCACCGTCCGAAGTCGAGACTGCGGACGGAAAAGCCTCGGCGAATATTTGGACCGCGAAGGCCGCGGTCCTGCGCGGTCCAACGGCGGCCCGTGCGAACTGGTGACGTCCTATCACGTGATGCGCGGACCGCGGTCCAAATAATTGTTTTGGTCCGTCGTGTGGATCGGCCTTTATATGCTCCATTCACATTCCTCCAGACAAGCGACTACAGAAAGCTGAGTTTGAAAATAGCAGGATACTACAATGCCCATCATCCTCTCTCGGGCTGCAAAAACTACGATTCAAGAGGGCAAATGATAGAAAAATTACTGCTCTCCACTGGAGCTTGCATATCGAACAAAAAGAAGCTCACACACCGTATTTACTCGCGTAATTTGTGCACTTTTTTTCACGAATTTAGGGCCTCAAAAAGGGGGTGCGCAAATTACGCGGGCAGATTGCGAAAAGTCCAAAATAACGTGTAAGCGGTCCTAACGCGGACTATACAAATAAGAGGAAATCAAGCATGATAGCAAAAGCGAACGATACTCGTTTATTTAAACGCGTACACAGTCAAAAGTACACAGGAAAGTAGTTGAAAGTACACAGTCAAAAGTACCTACGAAAGTCCAGTCTGGTTGTGGTCTAGTCGGAATCGCTCGTCGAGAAATCCGACTTTGAGTCGTCGTCACGGCCGCCATCACTGCCCTCCCAAAGCGCATCGTCCTCAGTTCCATCGAGTGCATTCGACAGCCCCGTCTTTTTGAAGCTGTGCTCCACGATGCTGGGTGAGACCATGTCCCCACGCTGCCCACGATCCACTCGCAGACCGTCTCCAGTGGCGTGTCGCTTTATCCTCCCAGTGGGAGTGAGCCCGTGCTCTCCGCTGGCCATCCACTCGACGTACATCTTGCGCACGTAGTCCTTGAAGGGTTTGTTGGCCGACACATCCAAGGGCTGCAGGACAGATGTTAGGCCAGGTGGGTCCGCATGTCGCACAACTTCTCCTTCACACGCTCCACAAGATGCCCTTTGAAGCTGTCGAGCACCAACAGCGATGGCAGTCGCAGCAAAGCCCCCGGTCTCTTGCCCCAGACAGTGTCGATCCAGTCCTGCATCAGCTCCTCGTTCATCCACCCGTTTTCTTGAGCACGGCCCCCCAGCTTCATTTTGGGCACTGTCTTCCTCTTGAAGATGACGAAGGGCGGGAGTTCGCGGCCATCCGCTGTCACGGCAAGCATCACCGTGCAGCGTTGTTTCTCGCAGCCAGTGGTCTGCGACCACAGAACTTAGAACAACGGGCGCAAAGGCAATAAAGCTGCCTAAAATCATAAAGTAGCTTTGCAAACAGGCACTGCTTGACATTTGCAGCCGATTTCTGGGCTTATTACTGTCAGAGCATGAACCTATTGAAAATAGTTTGCTGGTTCACCATTCATGCCCTGATAGCAAAAAACAAACGCTGGTGCAGAGTAAATACGAGTGGCACGCATGCTTCGTTGGTAGCAGTGACGCGCGATGACCACGGCCCTTTCCCACACCCGGGTGATTCAAATGCGTGTCAAAAATCACGTTTTCGTTGCAAAAATGAGAAGAAAACTGATTTTGAAAGGCCATTTTCTGATCTACCTCCAAACAGCTTTACTTGTTCGAGCAACGCCTGGAACGCTATGAAAAGGCGGTCCCAAAGTATCGATCAAATTGATCGATTTTGAATAGGCGGGGTAGCAAAAGGGTTAAATCACACTTGCCCATTAGCTCCGATAACCGGCAGAACATCGGCATTCGCTTCGTCATTGTTTCCTAACGCTATTATTCTATGGAACGCTTCGCCCGCCGACATCGCCACATGCACCAATAACAAACAATTTAGAGGTAAGCTTGAAAAGACGTTCGCATGATGCATTAACGATGTAATTCTACTGTTCTGGCTTGATGGTCCTATTGATGCTTCAACTGCTTTTTTCATTTTGAATTCTGTTCGCTGACTTCACTGTTACCTTTGTACACTTTTGTGTGATTTTTACTTGAAGTATTCTTTGTTTTGTATTTTCCGGCTTTCATGTTCACCTTCTTGTTTTTTTTTTTCTGTTTGTTCAATATTACTCCTGCAAACCCTGTTATCCCCCCCCCCCCCCCTTATGTAATGCTTCCGGGCCCTTAAGGGTGTAATAAATGAAATGAAATGGAATGAATTTGGAATGGCCAGACTGCTTGGAGGAGGAACGGAACAAGAATAGAACTAGGCCCCCCTTGCCCGCAATGGATATTTAGACGAGCTGAGTTAACCTTCAGCACCAGTGCCACGAAAGCGGCCGATCGCTGCCTTTACTTTCTCCGTGGCTGAGCCCAGGGAATCCAACAAAAGAGGATCTCTGGACGGGCCCCTCTTGGGGGGCAATACGACGACTACTGATGCGACTTCCACACAACAGCACTTACGTCCTGCTCCACACAGCTGCTGTCGTACTGGCAGAGAAAGCTTAGGGTATTTGTTATGTTGTGAGAGTGCACTTTTCATTTTGTTACTGGGATGATTTCAAGCGGCGCCCAAAAGCGAAAGCTGTCAGCGCTTCTTGCTCGCGCTGCGCATAGCTACCGAAACGGGGACGGCGGTGCGGCACTTCCCCGTCATAGCTCTATACTTCGTACATTCGTTGTCACGGGTTTCAGTGTGTCCTGAGGGGAACAATTGCTCCGCCCACAGTCAGTGACGAAGGGGTTGGTCTGTTGCGCCAATTGTCATCACCTGTAGCAGGGCATAAATTTAGAGGCTCTGATTTACCAATAGACTGCTTGTTTTATGACGGCAAAGTGCAAGGAAGTGCAATTAAAATCAGTGTACTCCTTATGGGGAACGTGCAGCAGGACTGCAGCACCATCTCTTGTGGGATTCCCTAACTACGCCGCAGGCAGGCGAGCAGACAACGCTGGATACGTAGAGGTGGTAACTTTGTGGTGTGCGCAAAAAGTGTTTCGTTACGAACTGGGCATATAATTACCGTATTTACTCGCGTAATGAACCCAGTCTTTTCCCAGAAAATTCTGCATGAAATAGGCGGGAGGGTTCATTACGCGGAAAAAAAATTGCAACAGATTTTTGAAAGTTGAAATTTTACACAGTAACGTTGCTAAGAGAAGCGCTATCAGAGCCTTACGATTTTTGCAAAAACACGTAGGTAATTATGTAATCAAATTTCTTTTTTATTCCCAACATGCTAGCGGCCCCCTACTCGCCATGGTGCTGTCCTCCTCGCTGAAGTCGCTTGCGGCTTTGCATTTGTTGTCGGCCCACACTGCACCGTTTTCCATGGTGTCAAGCCACTCCAATTTTTTTTTTTTTTGACACCGGGAATCTTCTTTTCTTTGAGCCCACGAAACACACAGCAATCCCTGTTCACCGCCCAAAAACCTCTTCTTTTCGCCCGTAGCATGCATCGCACTAGGTCCACACTGAAGCACCGCCCAGCCGCGTTGTTTTCATGTGCATCAACGCAACCAATCTTCACTTTAAAACCCCGCAGGGGGCACCTTGTGTACTCGAGGTGTTTTGGTGAGTAGCGCCACCACGGTCCCGAGCTCCGCAGAGCTGCCTACTACCGTAGGCACTTGGTGTCTTGCAACACCACGGTTGGACCCACCCACATCCCGGCTGTGCGTGGCTTTGCCGTGTCTGGGGAAAAGGGAATCCTGGTGGCTGAGCCAAAGCCAGGGTTGTTTTGGACCTTTACGGCCCCCCAGCAGCGGCAACACGCCACTTCGGCCCCCGCTTCTCGCAGACGGTCTGACCCGCCCGGGGGGAACCAGCCAGTCGCCTTTTCCTGCCTCCCTCTCAGCTCTTTCACTTTCCTATCTCCTCCCCTACTCCTGTCATGTCATCTCCTTCCTTCCTGATCTCTACATTTTTCCTGGCGGCAAGGGTTAAACCTCTGCAAGGATATCAACCTTGGTACCAAGTATAGGGTTATAGCGGCAGGGTAACGGTTAGCTTGTACTTTAACGTCACGTTCCCTTGTTGGGCTCGGTGGTGGGCGACCGGCTCTGCCACCGAATTGATTTGGCTTTTTCTATCCCCACCAAAAAAACTGATCGGCCTTCTAAAAGGGGCCGCACCGAGGTAACTCAACTGAAACCAGTCTCCCAAGGTGAAACTTTCACAAAATACCTTGTTATCCACTCTGAAGACGAAAATGCACCACTTGCTAAAAAAATCTGTCTTCCTCATTGCAAAGTGCCTTGAAAGCGTTGTCGGCTGGGATTACCAAGCAAAGAAACTAGCCTCGGGTGATCTGCTCGTAGAAGTGCAAAGAAAGAACCAAAGTCAGAACCTACTAAAGCAGAACACCCTGGCTGAACTCAAAGTAACGGTCACACCACATCGTAGCCTGAATACAACGCAAGGCGTGATCTCTGAGAGGGAACTGCTTCACGAGACAGAAGAGGATTTGCTTGAAGGACTGAGGGACCAGGGCGTCACGGCTGTGCGGGGGATCACCATGCGTCGCGCAGGTGAGGAAATCCGAACTAAGCATGTTGTTCTGACCTTCAACCGTCCAACGCTTCCGAAATCCGTCCATGCTGCCTTCATATCCTGTCCAGTATGCCCTTACATACCTAGTCCTCGAAAGGTGTTTCAAGTGCCAGATGTATGGCCACGGAACTCAGTCTTGTCGTGGCCGACCCACCTGTGCTCACTGCGCACGTGCTGACCACACCAATGATGACTGCAAAAAAGAACAAGTGAAATGTCCAAACTGTGGTGAACCACACGTTGCATACTCACGTGCATGTCCCGCATTCAAAAAGGAAAAAAGAAATAATTCAACTCAAAGTCACTGAAAACCTAATCTTTGCACAAGCACGCCTGAAGCATGCCCTGCTTTCAGGCAGAAGTTATGCAGACGCTGCTCGCTGGGGGGTGGAGTGTCGTCTGGTGGATGCGGGCACCCAGTGCAACCTGGTCCTGCCACAGCCCCCCACTCAGCAGCAGAAAGTTGCTCTCGTGGCTTCTGCTGCTACACCCTCCTCTAGTGCTGAGCCTAAGGCTTCCAGTGCGACCATCTGTGCTGCGCCTAAGGCCTCCAGCACGAGCTCTTGTGCTGTGCCTAAGGCCTCAAGCACGAGCTCAGTCCAGATGAGTGATGATCTGGCTCCATCCCGGGCATCTGCAAAACAGCAGAAGGCGGCTGCTGTGGTCACTGCTGTTGCAGCAATGTCCAGTGCTGTGGCTGCGGCCTTTAGCACAAACAGTGTCTCCACTGACACTTCTCCTTCAGAAACCTTGGATGAGGCTATGGATGTCTCTCCAAGCTCACCTGCTCCTGAAACACAACAGGAGCGCCGCAGTTCCGCTGGTCGTGGTAAATCAAACAAGTCGAAGTCTCCCAAGATCACTACACCGGGAACTAACTCGGCGACCTAGGTAAACTACTCAAAGGCCCCCAGAAACAAAACTCCTTCACTAATGACCCTTTTAATGGATAAAGAACAACTCATGATCTGTATTTCTCTTCTCTTGGTATTTATGGCTGCTGAAAGTGTTATCCACTGGAATTGTGGGGGGCTGTTGAACAACCTTGACGATATGATATACTCTCAAATTACAAACCAAAAATACTGTGTCTCCAAGAAACACACCTACGCCCATCTCAGAAAAACTTTTTAACACAATACACTATATTTTGTAAAGACATACTGAACTACCACCATCCGTCTGGTGGTGTGGCAATAATAGTACAACAATCTGTTGCTTGTCAACACCTGCAGCTACAAACTTCACTTGAAGCAGTTGCCGTTAGAGCCATAATTTTTGATAGACTAATAACAGTGTGTTCTCTTTACATTCCACCGGACTATCGCCTATTCAGCGTTGAATTCGAAAACCTCACCAATGAGCTACCTGAACTCTACTTAATTATTGGGGATTTTAATGCCCACAACCCTCTCTGGGGATCTGCGCGAGAGCGGCTAATTGAAAAGTTCATCACATCATCCGGCAGTTGCATCTTTAATAAGAAACATCCAACATACTACAACACGGTTTACAACACATATTCTTCAATAGACCTGGCAATGGGCTCCACAATTTTACTGCCCACCTGTGAGTGGAAAGTAATTAACAACCCCTATGGCAGCGACCATTTCCCTGTGAGACTACTAGCTTGAAGAAATAACTCCCAAGACACCGATTCGCTTCGAACTTTTAAACAACATGCAGCTGACTGGAAAACATTCAAAGTTCAAAGAACTTTCCAGACTAACCCCTTCACTAATAAGTCATTTAGGTATTGAAGCAGCAAGTTCACTTATTATGGCCCATATTCTTGACTGTGCTCAAAAAGCATTCCAGAGACCACTCCTAAAACCCTCCCCAAACCTAGACCATGGTGGAATGAGGAGTGCAAGCGTGCACGTTCCGAACAGAATAAAGCATGGGCACTCTTACGCCGCTATCCTACGGCAGACAACCTGCTTGAGTTTAAACGGGCAAAAGCCAAAGGAAAGCGGACACGGCGCTTAGCAAAAAACGAAAGTTGGACAAGGTTTGTATCGTCCATAAACTCTTACACAGACTCTTGCAAAGTATGGACTGGGATAAAGAAACTAAAAGGCTACAAGACCAACCCTACTTCTCTTGTAAATAGTGTGGGTAACACAATAAAAGACCAAGCAGATGCTCTCGGCGAACATTTTGAACACGTATTCAGTTCCTCTCATTACACACAAACATTTTTACAGCACAAGAAAGCAGCTGAGCGCCAGCCCCTTCGTGTGGACCAACGCTCAAATGAAGGATACAATGCACCATTTACGATGCCCGAACTAATTACTGCATTGTCCACATGTGGTAAGTCAGCCCTGGAGCTGACAGAATCAGCTATGAGATGATCAGGCACTTACACATTGACACACTTTACACAATACTCTCTCTCTTTAACAAAATATGGCAGAAAGGCCGCTTTCCAAAAGCATGGAAAGAGGCAATCATTCTACCTCTTCTAAAAGAGGGGAAAGAACCATCCTTTGCTGCTAGTTACAGGCCTATTGCCCTGACCAGCTGTTTGTGTAAGCTCCTGGAAAAAATGATAAACCGGCGACTTTTTTACTTTCTGGAGTTTCATGGTGTTCTAGACAAAAATCAGGCAGGGTTTAGGTCTGGGAGATCAACTACAGATAATCTGGTTGCGTTTGAATCGTATGTTAAAGGCGCTTTTGTCCATAAACAGCACTGCATCTATGTATTTTTTGATATGGAGAAAGTCTACGATAGAACGTGGTGATATGGCATTTTATTGGACTTGCAGTCGTTTGGCCTTAGTGGCAATATACTCAATGTTATTCAAGATTATTTGTCTGATCGCACATTTCGTGTCCGTGTGGGGACTGCCCTCTCTAGAACATTTGTTCAAGAAAATGGCGTACCCCAGGGAGGAGTGCTGAGCTGTGCACTGTTCATTGTTAAAATGAGTTCTCTTAAAACTGTGTTGCCTCGAACTGTTTCATACTCTGCCTACGTAGACGATATCCAAGTTAGCTTTAAATCCTGTAATCTGTCGATATGTGAACGTCAAATCCAATTAAGTGTCAACAGGCTGGTTACATGGGCTGAAAAAAATGGTTTTAAGTTTAACGCTGATAAAAGTGCTGTTGTTGTCTTTTCTAGGATACGCAGTGTTCAACCTCTTCCTTGTATCACGTTAAGAGGTCAGCCCATACAAGTGAAAAAGGAACGCAGGTTTCTAGGTATTTTGCTCGACCACAAGCTCACATTAATACCACACATTAAATTACTAAAAGTAAAATGCTTGAAAACAATGAAAATTTAAAAGCACTTACTCATCAGTCCTGAGGAACGGATACAAAATGTCTGCTAGCACTTCTTAATAGTGTTAGGTCAAGAATAGACTACGCCTGCATTGTATACCAGTCTGCAACCACAACAGCACTGAAAATGTTGGACCCAACTTGGATGTTGCAATACAACTTGGGGATTCGCTTGGCCACAGGTGCATATCTAGCAAGTCCTATTTCATCCCTTCATGTCGAATCAAACCAGTGGTCGCCCGCAGGGGGCATCTGCTAAAGCAGATGTTTGCGTGTACTGTGCGACACCACGGACCTCGAGCACCCACGCTTAGCCGTGACCGGGGAAAAGAGGGTCCTGGTGGTTGAGCCGACGCCGAGTGCTTGGACCTTTAAGGCCCCTTGGCGAAGGCAACACACCACTTTGGCCTCCGCTTCTCGTAGACGGCACCTCCAGTCTGACCCGCCCGGGGGGAATCGGCAGTCGCCTTTTCCTGTCCTCCCCTTCAACTTTCACTTTCCTGTCTTCTTTCTAACAACTTTCCTGTCGTCTCGTTCCTTCTTCAGTTTCCCTTATTCCTGGCGGCTAGGGTTAACCTTGTGTGGCGGACAACCCTGAGTTCAGCCATATTAGGTTATAGCCGTGGTGTACAGCTGGCGTGGGCAGGACTTGCTCGCGAGTTCCTGTCCCGTCCCCTTGTTGGGCTCCTATGGTGGGCGGCTGGCACCATGGCCGAACAGATTTTTCATTTTATGGCTTCTTTTTTTCGCCCAACTGATCCCTCTCGTAAAAGAGGGGGCACCGATGCAACCGCCAAGTTTTTCGCAAAAAACGTCAACAACTTCCCTCGATTTCACGTGGTGCACAGCAATCACGCAGATAAAACTGCCCGACTCGTCTCACCGTTTCTAGTTTCAAAGACTCTAACATCCACCCTAGGTGAAGGCTACAAAGTTAAAAAACTAGCTAATGGAGACCTCCTACTCGAACTGCTCTACAAACACCAGTGTGACAAACTGCCAGGACTAACGACTTTTGGTGAGATCCCTATAACTGTAAATGAACACCGGTCGCTCAAGACAGTCCGGGAAGTCATCTCCGATGACGACCTAGAGTACGTGTTTGGGGAGGAACTTCTAGAAAGTTTAAAAGAACAGAACGTCACAAATGCCTATATGATAAAAATCAAGCGAGAAAACAGAGATACAGACCAAGCACATCGTCCTGACCTTTGCATCCAGCATACTTCCAGAATCCGTTGACATAGGCTACACAAAGATGAAACTAAGACCGTACATTCCAAATCCTCGCCGATGCTACAAATGCCAACGATACGGTCACGGCTCGCTAAGCTGCCGGGGCCAAGACACCTGCGCAAAATGTGCCTCCCATGAACATCCTGCTGAAAACTGTGAAGCTGAAACATACCTTTCTGTGAACTGCGAGGGAAACCACGCAGCGTACTCTCGTGTTTGCCCAGCGTGGAAAAAAGAAAAAGAAATCATCACATTGAAAGTGACTGAAAACCTAACATTTCGCGAAGCACGGAGGCGACTGTCACCAGCGCAGACGCGATCATACTCCGTTGTGGTGCAACAGGGCGCGGCACCACAGCGTTCTTCGGCACCTGCTGAAGCCACACAGAGTGAGGCTGAAGCAAGGCCCACCGCGCCCCCGGTGGAAGCAGCTAGTGCTGCTCCACCACCCCCAAAGCGGGCTGCACGGACCCCTGGTTCGGCAGTCCCCAAGGCCTCACCCTACACGGCGAGGTCGAACATCTTCAACACCCGTGCGCCCTGCACGAACCTCCAGCGTCTCGGAAGAGACAATGGACACAACAGATGGAGCTTCTAGGCCGTCTACTTCGGAGGGGCGGCGGAACTCCCTAGAAAATGGAAAGAAAAGCAAGAACCGTATCACGGGACCGAAAACTTAGTTTACACTCAATAAGAAAAAGCTAACATGGCATTCATTGTCCACTGGAACTGCAGAGGACTTTTAAATAATTTAAATGACGTCAAAGACATCTTCGCCACACACTCACCTGTGGCCGTTTGTGTTCAGGAAACCAACTTGGGCCCTAAGCACAAAACCATACTAAAAGGATACCAGGTCTTCCGTTGCGACCGAGAGCAAGCGTGCAGGCTCTCTGGGGGTGTTGCAATAATTGCCCAAAGTCGTATCGCAGCACGAGAACACATACTGAAAACTAAGTTCGAAGCAGTGGCTGCCACATTTTTAGCGTTCAAAACAATTACAGTGTGCTGTGTGTATTTCGAACCAACCCTCACAATAACATTGCAAGATTTAGAAGACTTACTAAACCAATTGCCAGAGCCGTTTTTATTAGTTGGCGATTTTAATGCCCACTCTTCTTTTTGGGGAAGTGAAAAAACTGATGCAAGAGGCCAGATTTTAGAGGATTTTATTTTGTCTAATAACGTATGTCTTCTGAACACTGGCCAACCTACATACTGCTCTCCGAGCTCAGGAAAGATGAGCTGCATAGATTTGTCTTTTAGTTCACCCTCTGTTTTTAGCGATTTTAAGTGGGATATCATTGACAATCCATATGGGAGCGATCATCTACCTGTACTCATCACCGTAATATCATCACCAACAACTATCCCAACGAAACCACGCCGGTGGAAACTTCAGTCTGCCGAGTGGGGACTTTTTACTTCTGAAGCAAGTTTAGACGAAGTTTTTTCTGAAGTCCTTAGCATTGATGAACTGAACGAAGCGTTTACATCCTGCATCATTAATGCTGCACGCAGAGCCATTCCGCAGTCCACGGGAGTAGTAAAACAAAACCACAAAATATGGTGGACACTGGAGTGCAAACAGGCAAAAAAGGAGCAAAATAAAGCATGGGGTGTCTTTCGAAGATATCCAACACAGGAAAACCTCGTAAATTTTAAAAGGAAAAGGGCTAAGGCAAGGTATATCCGCCGCAATGCCGAGAAAACCTCATGGCAAAACTATGTGTCATCCATAAACAGCTCAGTCACTTCAAAAAAGGTATGGGAGCAAGTTCACAAACTAAATGGGACATACTCCCCCTACACACTTCCTCTGCTAACAGCACCGGATAAACAAACAAGCTTAGAAGAACAGGCAGATATACTGGGTGTACACTTCTCGAGAGTTTCAAGTTCCGCACACTACACAGAATCATTTATAAAATACAAAAAAACAGTAGAAAAGCAAAGACTGCCAACAAGTGGAGGTGCAAACGAAACATACAATAGTTTAATTACACTCGAAGAACTAAAAAGAGCTCTATTGACCGGTAAACAGACCGCTCCAGGCCCAGATGATATACATTATGAAATGCTTGCACATCTTTCAAGTTCTTCTGTGGAAGCACTCTTAAAGTTTTTTAACAAAATTTGGGTACTTGGAAAAATACCAGAAACTTGGAAAAAAGCATTCATTGTAGCATTCCTAAAACCTGGAAAGCCGCCAACCTCCCCTAGTAGTTACAGACCAATAGCCCTTACCAGCTGCCTAGCTAAAACGTATGAACGTATTATAAATACCAGATTAAGCTTTGTTCTACAATCAAACAAACTTCTTGATGTTCACCAGTGTGGTTTCAAAAAAGCATGCTCAACCACTGACCATCTCGTCCGCCTAGAAAATACCGTACGTGAAGCATTTATACACAAACAACACTGCCTCGCGGTCTTTTTCGATCTTGAGAAGGCCTACGACACTACGTGGAGATTTGGAATAATGCGCGATTTAGTAGAGTTAGGCATCCGTGGAAGAATGCTGAATTGCCTCAATGACTTCATGGCAAACCGTTCATTTCAGGTACGCCTGGGCTCAACCCTCTCGAGAACCTTTGTACAGGAGAACGGGGTCCCACAGGGGTGTATTTTAAGCACAACACTGTTTGTTGTAAAAATGAACTCCATATGCAAAATAATTCCAAAGTCGATTATGTACTCTGTCTATGTTGACGATCTTCAAATAGCTTGCACATCTTCCAATGTAGCAACATGCGAAAGGCAAATACAGTTGACTATAAATAAACTGACAACATGGGCAGACAACAATGGTTTCCAGTTTTCACCACACAAAACAGTAGCTATTCTTTTCTCTCTCAAACGAGGATTACAGACCAATCCGACCCTACACCTCAAGGAAATCGACTTACCCATAGAAAACGAACACAAATTTCTCGGCATAATATTCGACAAAAAACTCACTTTCCTGCCCCACATCAATATGCTTAAAAAGAAAGCTTCGCGAGCTCTAAATATACTTAAGGTCCTGTCTCGGAAACACTGGGGTTCCGATAGGGCCTGCCTTTTACAAATTTACCGTTCTGTTGTACGCTCCTGCTTAGACTATGGTAGCATTGTGTATGGCTCGGCGAGACAGTCCTACTTGAAACGATTGGATCCCGTTCACAATTTAGGTTTACGTCTCTCGTCTGGGGCGTATAGGACATCCCCCATAAACAGCCTCTACGTCGAAACAAATGAACCACCACTCACAGATAGAAGAACAATGCTGACATGCTCATACATACTGAAGATCCGTTCACTGCCGAAACATCTGTGTTACCCCATAGTTACGAAATGCCCGTCTAGGACACTTTTTAATAATAAACCCCAAGCTATCAGACCATTGCTTCTTCGGTTTGAAGAGAGATGCCAAGAACTCAGTATGCTGGACACATTACCTCAAATTGCCCATAGACAAAACCAACTACCCCCTTGGTATAGTTTACCTACAACATGTGACTTCACACTAACACACCTTCAAAAAAAGCAGACACCGCGAGAACATATTTTACAGGAATTTTTGGCACTAAACGAAAAATACAAAGGCTACACCTCATTTTACACAGACGGTTCCAAAACATCATGCTATGTCGGGAGTGCAGTAGTGCAAGGGAAATGGGAAAAGTTGATCAGACTACCCCAGTGCGCTTCGGTTTACACAGCAGAATGTTATGCAATTGCTGTAGCAGTAGAAAGGATAATGAAGCATAAAATTAAACACAGTATTATATATACAGACTCTCTCAGTGCACTCACAGCAGTACATTACAAGAATGCAGCTCAGCCCATAATAGGAGACATAATACACAATTTAGTAACAGTCACAACACAAGGACAGGAAATTAAGTTATGCTGGGTCCCTAGCCATGTTGGAATCAAGGGAAATGAGAGAGCCGATGCGTGTGCCGCACAGGCGGGTAACGGAACAATAGAGAAGTACAGATTCCTCACAGCGACTGCATGAAATTCGTACGGAGCAAACTGAGAAAAACTTGGCAGTCATTATGGGATAAGGAAACCGACAACAAACTCCACCTAGTTAAACCCATGATAGCCGAGTGGACATCAAGCAGACATGAAGAACGCCTCAAAGAAGTGATTTTATGTCGTCTCCGCATTGGACACACACATCTTACACATAATTTCCTTCTTATGAAACAAGACAAACCGAGATGCGACGATTGTGACCAAGAACTTACAGTAAATCACATCTTACTCTCATGTGCGAAATTTGAGGCCTTGAGGAAAAAACATTTTAGGCTGTTTTACAGCGAGCAAATTCCATTTCACCCCAGCCTACTCCTAGGAGAGGATGCTGTTGTTAAAATTTCCTCTGTCTTTACTTTTTTAAAAGAAGCTACACTTCTAAACAAGCTATAACGAGATAAAGCAATTGGTTATTATCCACAAAAAACACCGAACCTTTTGTTTGGCGCATGATAGCCTTAGTTGCTTATGTGCCACAAAACACAACACAACAACAACAAAACCAGTGGTCTCTAGGGTACCAGCGCACGTACACTGCTCTGATGTATGCCGCAAAGATGAGTTCTCTGAAGGAACACCCTCTGAATACCATAATGAAAAATAACACAACTGATCATCTCTTTGAAAACCGACCATCCATAGCTCCACCTTTCCCACTGGCAGTTTCACACCTCGTCAGCGAGTTTCAAGTTCCTCTTACTGATGTCTACTGTACCTCAGTTTATGATTTGGTCGCTCCGTGGGACACTTTCCCAATTCACTGTGACATGTCCTTTGGAGAAATTCAAAAGAAAAATGTACCAAACTTTGTCCTCACTCAGCATTTTCTGTTCCTCCGTGACGAATACAAGGCAGCTGAATTTTACACAGATGCTTCAAAAACTACCACAACCGTATCCTGTGCTGCAAATGGCCGCCTATTTAATATATCCAAAACAATGAACAGGAACACAAGTATATTCACTGCAGAGGCGCGCGGTATTCTAGTGGCTTTGAACCACATTCTTCGAAACAAAGTTAAGGAATCAGTTATATACACAGACTCTCTCAGTGTTGTCTCAAATCTTTCATCTCGGAAGGTCTCCACTCTGCTTATGGCCTGAAACTCATTGTCACAGTCTGCTGGGTTCCTGGCCATTGCGGCATTCCTGGAAATGAAGCTGCTGACCGTAGTGCTGTAGCTGCCGCCCTTCGAAGCAGCATAGACATAAATAAGGTCCCATATCGAGATCTGAAACCTTTTGTAAAAAGGAAGCTGCGGGACCACTGACAGCAACAATGGGACAGAGAAGCAGAGATAAACTACATGTCGTTAAACCCAAAATAGAAAAGCCACCTGCTGAAAAACATGACAGATTTGTGGAGGTAGCCTTATGCAGATTGAGAATTGGCCACACACACATCACACACGCATACCTTTTAACAGGCGCAAACAAGCCACACTGTCATCGGTGTTGGGGGCAGCTCGCAGTTCTCATATGCTTATGATGCGAGATGTTGCAACCTAGAGAGAAAACGTCACTTCATGAAATATACACTCAGTGCTACCCTTGCACCCTTCATTATTTTTATCAGATAGTCCATGTTTTCTTACAGAAGAGTACTTTAATCACCTTGCCGATGTTTGACTTCTTAAAGTGGCATAAGATACTCCCCATGATCTCACTTGGCCTCATGTTCCGTCACAAAACAATGGCGGTATTGTGGGGTTTTTTAACACCTTGCATACCAATATTTCTTACTTTTAATTGTGGCCCTGTGCACCAACTTCCATAGTTTAATTTTAATGTAGTAGATTTTTTACAGATTCCATTTTAATAGTCGCCTCATAGCATCCCACCATTGTCATGGCGCTCTTTGCCCTCGTCGGCCTTGCGCCATAAAACCCTAAATCATCATCATCTATCACCTTCCCTCTAAAACCAACTGTGTAGCTCATGTACTGGTCCATCGTATGGCCCGCACCAGGAGCGCAAAAAAAAAGGTCTGAACACAGCTCAACAACAAAATCACGGAGTGCAATGGCGAAGTCGCGGAACAGCAAGAGCAGAGGAGTGCGGAGTACGTTTAGTGCTTTGTTTGCACGCTGTCGGAGCCAGCCAGAACAGCAACGCCTTTATTTTCATCATCTGATTTGCGATGGGAGCCCAGCTTGCAGAAATGGAGTGAGTGCCAGAAACGGGGCTGGCCAAGGAGCTGTCATGCAATACAAATGGTTCCTTTGCAGTAGCAATGCAGTGCTGGCCAAACTAAATTCCAAGACTGTTGCAGACTTTGTCACAATTGGACGGTGTAACTCGAAAGACCTCTGAGGAATAGCCACGCACAGAAAGGAAACTGGCTGGCTAACAGCTGGTGGCAAGCAAGACCAATATGACTGAACTGTGACAGAAATCGGGCGTGGATTCTCTGGGAGAGAGAATGAACGTTTATTTGTTGAGCAGAGCCTGGCGTTATGGGCCCTGTGAACGGCCAGGGGAAGCCTCGGCAGTGCCAGGTTCTGCAGCGCAGGATGGTGGACTGCGGGAGGCAAATGCCACATCTTTGCCGATTGGTGATGAACTGCTGGTGCATGCTGTAGAGGACGCCACCTATTGATTCGAGTAACTGGAAGGTGGCGCCCCCACTCTGTATAAAGGCATTGGTGGGGATTAAACGGGGCATTTTGCTGTTCGTGAACTGCGCGTGGTTGCGTCATTCTTCGCGGGCTTCACGCCCACATTCGGCCCGGCTAGCGGCGTCCGCGCCACCCGGGCGCGTCTCTACATGGTGTCAGCTATCTTGTGACAACCGTGCAACATGGTGGATAACCCAGCCGCCGCCTCCGCCGTGATTGCCAGCTTCACGTTGCGAACCCCGCCGCAGTTCACTTTCGACAACCCAGCCCAATGGACCGCGTGGCTTCAACAATTCGAGGATTACTCCTCCGCCCCCGAAGAAACCAAGGTACAGTCGCCAGCAAAAGTTTGCGGGATGTGCGGCGCGTGGCCGAGCGGCGCAAAACTGCATTGCTGCGCCATCTGCAGCCAGCGAGCGCCGGGTCGAGGCTCAAGGAACTGGCGGGCTAGGCGCGCTTTGCGCATGCCTGTCCTTTATTTGTTACCGGGCATCTCTGATCGCTCGCTTGCCCGTGACATGCTTTCGATATTTGTGGCAGCCGCGGTGGCGCCGCGTGACCATCGCCGTCGTTGTGCTATCACTGGTGCTACAAAATGCGCAGCCCGCGACCGCCGTTTGCGCGGCGCGCAACGTTGAATAAATCTTAGGCTATGTTCAGACTATCGACGCAAAAGCCATATCGTGATCCATGGACGTAAAAAGACGGCATATCACGCTGTTCGGTAGATTGAGACATGAAATGACATCATTCTTTAAAGTTAGTGACGACAGTTGCGGACAGTCTGAACTCGGCCTTATCTTTCAAGAGGCAGTGGTGGTTGAATAGGAAATACTTTTATTTCATTTTTAACCTAAGCACCGATAAACTGTCAGCTGACCCACAATTGCCGTTGTAGTCGTCTCAGGGGCTAATTATCACAAAATGTTCTTTGGGGTAGTTCCAACAAAACAAGAGTTACAGCCGTTTTCTGTAACGGTACCTCCTCCTTAATCTGTCATGTATTGAATGCCGCATCGTTTACGGCTTCCCTAAAAACTAATTATGGCAAGTAAATGTGATTCGCCGTAATGCTAACTGTCGTCCTCGCGGCCAATTCCAGTATGATGTTTACATGAGACCTACATTACATTGAGAGCTAGATCTTTCCCCAGAAAGTTTGCTTTGCCGCAAGATTAAATTTCCCGACGGGACTTCTTTTTAAGCACCACATCTCAGGTACGCAGTTTCCAACAGGTAGCCTTTATTAGCTCCTGTAAAATAAATTTAGTCGTGGACCATTACATCACTTGGAAGATAAGATTTATTGAATGCTGCGCGCCGCGCAAGCGGCGGCCGCGGGCTGCGTATTTTGTAGCACCAGTGATAGGAGAACGACAGCGATGGTCACGCGGCGCAACCGCGGCTGCCGCGAATATCGAGAGCATGTCATGGGCAAGCGAGTGAACACAGATGCCCGGTAACAAATAAAGGACAGGCATGCGCAAAGCGCGCCTAACACGCCAGTTCCTTGACCCTCGACCCGGCGCTTGCTGGCTGCAGATGGCGCAGCAATGCAGTTTTGCGCCGCTCCGCCACGCGCTGCACATCCCGCAAACTTTTGCTGGCGACTGTACGTACGCTCCTCTACTGTATGGGTCCCCAAGGTCGCGAGGTGCTTTCGTCTCTCATGTCAGACGCTGAGGCCTATCGCTTGTACTCCGGCGTGACAACGAGCCTTTCGGGATATTTTGTACACCCCGTCAACGAGGTATACGAATCGAGCAGGTTCCACAAGCGCACGCAAGAGGTAGGCGAGTCAGTCGACGCGTTTTTCACGGCGCTTCGAAATCTCGTGAAGAAATGCAACTACGCCTCTCGGGAAATTGACGACCGGCTGGTTCGGGACAGATTTATCGTAGGGTTGCTTGACTCTCGCTTGACCCACCAGCTCTGCCGCAATCCAAAGCTTACACTGGACGAGGCGCTCATCCAAGTGCGTCAGTACGAAGACGCTGAAAATGAGAAAAGGCGGCATCAGGGGACAGGCTTCGCACCAGACGCACTGAACGTCGACGCCGTTGCGAATAAGCAGTACCGAATGGCTGCCGCTCCAGCGCGCGAAACTGCACGAAGTAACGTCTGTCGGTCTCCCGAGTACCGCGCCGGCCCGAAGTCGGCATGCGATTTTTGCGGCCACGCCCCTCATCCGCGATCTGAGTGCCCAGCACGGTGGGCCACATGCAACCACTGTCGCAAGAATGGACACTTCGCGGCGGTTTGCCGCTCGAATAGTACTAGGCGCTTAAGCCAAATCCAGCTCTGCGCCGTGGATGCAGCGCAAACAGAACGCCGGCACGTTGTTGTTCATGTCAACGGACGCCCCCTTCAATTCAAGGTGGATACTGGGGCGGACGTTTCGGTCGTACCTCCGAGCTTCGCGGGGTGCCCAGTAGACCTAGACAAACCCAATAATGAACAGTTGATGGGGCCGGGCCGCTGCCGCCTAAAGTTGCTCGGGACGTTTCCTGCTACCCTGTCGTGGCGAGGCCGGACGGTATGCAAAAAATTGTACGTCGTAGCAGACATTGACTCTCCTCTGCTGGGGTACTCGGCGGTAGTGGACCTGGGAGTCGTCCAGTTTGTTGACACCGTGGAAGACGCGGAAGCTCCGAACAGGCCCTCAACGCCCGACAAGGCCGCAGCTTCACTGTTCTCAGGCCTTGGCGAGATGCCTGAAGAATACCACATTCGCATCAACCTGGAGCAGTTCCATTTTCTCTCAGCGTTCCTAGGCGCATCCCTATCCCCTCGAAGGCGTAGCAAGAAGGACTTAGACGCGATGGAAAAGGGACGGGTCATCCGGCGAGTCCACATCAGTGCCAACCCCGTGGTGTGCTGGTATTGTGCTGGCACCCAAAGCAGATGGAGAATACAGAATTTGTGTCGACCTCACGAAGTTTTGAACCAAGTAGTTCTCCAGGGAGGAGAGAGGACACCTTATGCCCACGGTGGACCAGGTACTTGGGCGTCTTGGCAATGCCGCAGTCTTCTCGAAACTTGATGCAAAAATCGGGGTTTCATCAAGTAAGGCTATCTGAAAGCTGTCAGGAACTGACTACCTTTCATAACCCCGTTTTGGTCGCTACTGCTTACCGCCGCCTGCCCTTCGGCATCACCTCCGCTCCCGAAGTGTTTCAGCGCCAAATGTCTCGGATTCTAGAGGGTCTGGAAGATGTGTGAACATGGTAGATGACATTCTAGTATTCGGCAGGGACCGTTCCGAGCACGACAGCAGACTCCAAGCAGTCCTTCGCAAGTTAGAACAAGCGGGCATTACGTTGAATGCCTCGAAATGCTCCTTCGGAGTATCTTCCGTCAAGTTCCTTGGTGTAGTAGTAAGCGCCACTGGCATCTCGGCTGACCCTGACAAGGTATCTGCTATTGTGAACATGAAACCGCCGACAGATACGCAAGGCGTCCGTCGTTTCCTGGGCATGCTGAACCACATTGGAAGGTTTTTGCCGAACCTGTCTGCCGTCACTACACCGATTCGGCTCCTTTTGAACAAGAATGCGGTCTGGACCTGGGAACCAAGCGCAGCGACCTCTTTCGAGACATTGAAGAGAATGGTGGCAATAATGCTTGTATGGCCAGCTACAATCCGGAGCTACCCACCTTGTGTCGGCAGATGCCAGTTCATTCTGGGCTAGGCGCGGGTTCTCTTGCAGGAGCAAGAGACAGGAGAGCGACGGGCTGTCGCGTTTGCGTCAAGAGCACTGACTACCGCTGAGCAGCGGTACAGTCAGATTGAGAAGGAAGCGCTGGTTGTCTCTTGGGCCATCGAGAGGTTTGAGGAATTTCCTGCGTGGACTCAGCTTTGTCGTTGAAACAGACAATCAGCCGCTCGGTCAGGTGCTTGGCTCCGCCGATCTTGACCTCATGCCCCCTCGCATCCAGAGATTTCGCATAAGGCTCATGCGATATCAGTTCACCGTCAAGTATGTTCCAGGGAAGTACCTGGCCACTGCAGACACCCTCCAAGGGATCCTGAAGGCTCTTCTACGTCCACAAAGTGGACAGCACAGAAATTTTTTGTGTCTTCTGGTCGATGGCAGCCCTTCCTTCAACCCTGGCCGTACGTCTTGAAGACTTCAGGTTCTCACCAAACTTCAGACGGCGAGTGCTCACATGCTGAAAGCATACAGCATGAAGGGGTGTGCCTCGACGGGACCGGCTGCCGCTCAACATGACTCGTTACTGGGAGCACCGTGGGGACTTCACCATATGCGAGGACCTGCTGTTCATGAGCGGACCCGAAGTTGTGCCCGAAGCACTGCGCAGAGACATCGTGAACCTGCTGCATGATGGTCATCAAGGCGTCAATCGATGCTTGGCGGTGGCCCGAGACTGTGTGGTGGCCCGGTCTCAACAGCCAGGTTAAAGCAGCCGTAGAGAACTGCCCAGCATGTGCTTCTACACGTGTCCAACGCTGTGAGCCCATGATTCCGACCGAGACACCATCAGCTCCGTGGGAGAGGGTGGCCATAGACTTGTTTCATTTTGCTAATCAAGATTTCCTTGTGGTTGTAGACTACCGTTCTCACTACCCAGAGGTCATCACACTCCGGTCCACTTCTGCGGATGCCGTTATTTCTGCAATCAAGAGCACGTTTGCCCGACACGGCATCCCGGTGACAGTCGTCAGAGACAATGGGCCACAGTTTTCCTGTAAAGCTTTCGAGGACTTCGGGAAGACGTACGGTTTCACACATGTCACGAGCAGTCCACGCTACCCGCAGTCCAACGGCGAAGCAGAGCGCATGGTTCGCACAATCAAGGAGTTGTTTCTGAAGGCCACAGACCCATTTCTGGCTCTGCTAGCATACCGTAACACTCCGGTGTGTCTGGCTACAGCCCGGCTCAAACTGCTCCATGGGAACGCTCTCTCCGAACTCGTGTTGCCAGGCCACGGCTCAAAGCCTTGTTCCAGATTGGCCCCAGGTGAAAGAATTCAATGACAGGGATGCCGCCCAGAGACGAAGACAACAGAGAGACTACAATAACCGACACGCAGTGCATGACCTTCGTGCTCTTGACGATGGGGAGGAAGTATGAGTATGAAGCATTCTGAATAGGTGCGATAATGTAGTTCAGATACCTGTAAAAAATTAGCCAAGAGAAGAGAGAAAACAAATAATTGTGTAACAGAAGACAGCCACTTCTCTATGAGTAATGGCAAACACGGTGAGTGCAGTCGGCTGGCGTGCTGCTTGCCTAATGGTTTTCACTCCTAAGAGGACACGGCTGAGGGCCAACTAAGTTTCCAGGGGCCATGGCGGCCAAACTGTCATCAACTTGTCGAGCCACAGCCCAGTCCTTGGTGCTTCGTAGCAGTGTTCTCACACGTTTGTCCCCGAGTAGTCTGACTTGTGCACACAGCTTTGTGAATGATTACGAGAATGATTCTTTTGGTACACCATGGGCACCTTGCTGCCGTGGAGCCGATGGCCGACTGCCAGTCATTTAGCTGTGCTGAGCAGCCGGCCAATGTCGACGGGGCTTGTGTCAAATTGAGAGTGAGCAGCCCCTGCAATTACTCGATCCTGACGTGCGCGTTTCCCAAGGGAATGTGGCAACCTGGGGCGGTATTCTCGAGTTTTGTCCCTTTTGCGTCCCTTTCAAAAGTGTCCCTTTTGGCGAGCCCTGATTGGCTAAAAGCAAACAACCGGAAGTGACGTAACGCAAGCGCAACAAACCTACTGCCAACGCCCACTGCCTAACCGGATGTACGTCACGATGAAAGGGACTCAAAAGGGACGTTTTCAAAAGGGACAGTTACGAGAATACCGCCCCTGGGCTGTGGCAACACAGAGCCAACGTAACACTACTCTATGAAGGGAAAGACCCATGGTAACAGAAAGGAAAGGCACAAGCTTTCTGGTGGGTGCAGAGGTCTTCTCTCTGGGCACCGCAGGCTGCACGAGTCCCTGCCGAGCGTGCGTCAGCAGCTGCAGCTCCTGTGGAGTGGGCCTCTGGTCGGGGTGCTGTTCCAGCCGCTGGCCGACCCTCCTGGCCCAGCAGGCGGACGAGGCCCCACCGCCCGACCCCGCCCTCGCCGGGCCCGCCGCCCGCCCTCGGGTGAGTCCTGCACAGTGTGCGTGTTTGGCGGCCGAGCTGGAAGGCACCGACAGAAGCCTGCGCCAACAGGCTCGCTTCCACACTGCTCAGGGGTCCCTTTTGCGTGTGGTCACCTTGCCACATAAATGGACACTGTGGTGCCCCTTCCTTGTATTTGCATTGCATAGATGGGCTCAAATGAACACACTCTTTACCACGAATCTGGTCGCGCAAGCAGTATTGAATTTGTAAAGCCTTGAAGAAAAAAGTGCCGTGCAACGTCTGCAGCGGCCGCAGCAACTACAGCAGTACAATTTGAACAGAATCGTCTCTTGGTTCAGAAGCCAAAATCACTGTTTACACCTTCCTAGTAGTGGGTGCATTGTCTATCTCGGGAGTTGCCTGTTACAGGGAAACTGGGGTTTTATACTGCATCAGCAGTGAAATCGGGGCCAGTTGGTTCGAGCTGATTTTTGAAAGCGCCAAAATATGGGACGAGACGGAGGTGTTCTGTCTCTGTTGGAAATGACGTGGGGTTTTAGAGTAGCGCTCAGTGTGGCAACGCTGTGCCCTCTAGAAGGAGGCCGAACGAGGGTGACCACCTTGCCTCTTCTTGCCCTTAGCAGCGGGGCTGCTGAAGAAGGCCCTGGGGTCTCTGTCGGCCGGTCGTGGGGGCGGTCCCAGTGGCGGTGGCGGCAGCATGCAGCCGTACCGGCGGCTGGGCAGCCCCGAGGTGTCGGCGGTGGCCCTGGTGTGTGCCCTCTTGCAGGCCGCCCTGGCCAGCCTCAGCCAGCTGCGCCTGGACATCCTGACGGGTGAGTGAGAGAGCGCCCCGGGTCCCCCTCCCCCCGGCTGCTGCTGCTGCAGCGGCGGCGGCAACGCGCACCACGACAGGGCTGTGCCACCAGGAGTGGGTGCTGTGCGGGCTGTGGCGGCTCATCCGGAGCGTGGGGCCTCCGCGGGCCTTCCTGGACCTGCTGGCGCTCACCTCCAAAGCGAACGGGCCTGAGTTCCTGCTGCTGCAGCTGTTCTGCGACTGCGCCACCCACCTGCTCACCATCCTGGACGACCTGGAGCTGTACGAGCAGCAGCGGCCCTTCACCCTCCAGGACCTGGTCGCCCTCTCGGCCTTCCTCAACCTCTTCGTCTTCCGCCTGCTCTGGGCAGGCCTCATCGGTGGGTCTCGCTGTGTCTCCTCACATGGGAATCCTGTAATCAGCTTCGGTACATGGGAAGCCTTGATATAACAAACACCTAATGCCCATTGGAAACCATTGATATAGCGGCACAAGCGTTAGTGTAATTTAATTATAATAAAGTCCCTAGAGTGACCTGGGAGATAGTATGGCGTGACAGTGATGGCCAAGAGGTGCCACGTGCCAGCTACTTTGGCCACGGGGATCTGTGAAATTGTGCACTTTGTTACGTGTGAAGATATGGAAAAGCACCCTCCCCCCCTGCCACTAATGGAAGGCCTCCTCCTTGGCCTAAACAGTTTGCGCCAGCCCATTTTTTTGTTTGTTGCTTAATAACCGCACCTTCCACTTTCGTCACTGGGGCCCATTTGGAACTGCCCGTCTTACTCGGTGGGGGGGGGGGGGGGGGGTGGCGAGCAAAACACAGAACTATTGCTGAGTATAGCAGCGGCGTTGCCACCTTGAGTTACTGTTTTACTCAGCAAGAGCTCTATGTTTTGCGCGCTACCCCCGAGTAAAACCGGCATTTCCGAATGGGCCCCAGTGAAGGGGCTAGTTCTAGGCAGATCGGCGGTGACCAAACACCAGTGCTTGTGTGACCAAGGTCATTGGTCATGTCTTGGCCAGGCCGGAAAGCTGCGAAGGAGAGGCAATTGGTGTGTACCTGTTGAGCTGCGTGCTTCCTCATTGGGGCAGTTGTCAACAGGCAGTGGGAGGAATTGGATCCACACGTCCCCCTCCCCGTGCTGCTGCAGACGTCAAGTCGGTGGGCACGCACCCGTTGTTCTGTTCCTGCCACACGCTGCTGATGCTGCTGTACAAGCGGGACTGCCGCCGCAGCTACACACCGCCCGACCACTGGCTCATCAAGTGAGTGCTGCACTCTGCTGGCCCAGCCTTGAACACTAGGGCTGCTTGCTGGGGGGACAGCACTGTGCAGAACTGAGCCCCGTGGGGTGTCCTGCATAGCTTCTGGCCTTCATCCATGTCATTGTAAAGCTATGGAAAGGTAACGGTAGTACACCAAGTAGCGCATAGGTGCACCCGTGCTTGCTGTGCGCTATGTCTGCTCTTCACGTTTGTCTTGGCCGCTAGGGCTCTTTGGGGGGGGGGGGACAACACTGCAGAACTGAGGTCCACGAGGTGTCCTGCATAGCTCCTGGCCTTCATCCATGTCATTGTAAAGCTATGGAAAGGTAACGGTAGTACACCAAGTAGCGCATAGGTGCACCCGTGCTTGCTGTGCGCTATGTCTGCTCTTCACGTTCGCCTTGGCCGCTAGGGCTGTTTGGGGGGGGGGACAACACTGCAGAACTGAGGTCCACGAGGTGTCCTGCATAGCTTCTGGCCTTCATCCATGTCATTGAAAGCTATGGAAAGGTAACAATAGTACACCAAGTAACGCATAGGTGCACCCGTGCTTGCTGTGCACTGTCTGCTCTTCACGTTAGCCTTGGCCCTGGGCTGTTTGGGGGGGGGACAACACTGCAGAACTGAGGTCCACGAGGTGTCCTGCATAGCTTCTGGCCTTCATCCATGTCATTGTAAAGCTATGGAAAGGTAACGGTAGTACACCAAGTAGCGCATAGGTGCACCCGTGCTTGCTGTGCGCTATGTCTGCTCTTCACGTTTGTCTTGGCCGCTAGGGCTTTTGGGGGGGGGGGACAACACTGCAGAACTGAGGTCCACGAGGTGTCCTGCATAGCTCTGGCCTTCATCCATGTCATTGTAAAGCTATGGAAAGGTAACGTAGTACACCAAGTAGACGCATAGGTGCACCCGTGCTTGCTGTGCGCTATGTCTGCTCTTCACGTTTGCCTTGGCCGACTGGGCTCGTTTGGGGGGGGGGGGGACAACACTGCAGAACTGAGGTCCACGAGGTGTCCTGCATAGCTCCTGGCCTTCATCCATGTCATTGAAAGCTATGGAAAGGTAACGATAGTACACCAAGTAGCGCATAGGTGCACCCGTGCTTGCTGTGCGCTATGTCTGCTCTTCACGTTTGTCTTGGCCGCTAGGGCTCTTTGGGGGGGGGGGGGACAACACTGCAGAACTGAGGTCCACGAGGTGTCCTGCATAGCTCCTGGCCTTCATCCATGTCATTGTAAAGCTATGGAAAGGTAACGGTAGTACACCAAGTAGCGCATAGGTGCACCCGTGCTTGCTGTGCCTATGTCTGCTCTTCACGTTGCCTTGGCCGCTAGGGCTCTTTGGGGGGGGGGGACAACACTGCAGAACTGAGGTCCACGAGGTGTCCTGCATAGCTTCTGGCCTTCATCCATGTCATTGTAAAGCTATGGAAAGGTAACGGTAGTACACCAAGTAGCGCATAGGTGCACCCGTGCTTGCTGTGCGCTATGTCTGCTCTTCACGTTGCCTTGGCCGCTAGGGCTCTTTGGGGGGGGGGGACAACACTGCAGAACTGAGGTCCACGAGGTGTCCTGCATAGCTTCTGGCCTTCATCCATGTCATTGTAAAGCTATGGAAAGGTAAAGGTAGTTACACCAAGTAGCGCATAGGTGCACCCGTGCTTGCTGTGCGGCTATGTCTGCTCTTCACGTTTGTCTGGCCGCTAGGGCTCTTTGGGGGGGGGGGGGACACACTGCAGCACTGAGGTCCACGAGGTTGTCCTGCATAGCTCCTGGCCCTTCATCCATGTCATTGTAAAGTATGGAAAGGTAACGGTAGTACACCAAGTAGCGCATAGGTGCACACGTGCTTGCTGTGCGCTATGTCTGCCTCTTCACGTTTGTCCTTGGCCGCTAGGGCTCTTTGGGGGGGGGGGGACAACACTGCAGAACTGAGGTCCACGAGTGGTCTCCTGCATAGTACTCTGGCCTTATCCATGTCATTGTAAAGCTATATGGAAAGGTACCGGTAGTACACCAAGTAGCGCATAGGGCACCCGTGCTTGCTGTGCGCTATTGTCTGCTCTTCACGTTTGTCCTTGGCCCGTAGGGCTCTTTGGGGTGGGGGACAACACTGCAGAACTGAGGTCCCACGAGGTGTCCTGCATAGCTTCTGGCCTTCATCCATGTCATTGAAAAGCTATGGAAAGGTAACAATAGTACACCAAGTAACGCATAGGTGCACCCTTGCTTGCTGTGCACTATGTCTGCTTTTCACGTTCGCCTTGGCCGCTAGGGCTTTTGGGGGGGGCAACACTGTGCAGAACTGAGGCCCACGAGGTGTCCTGCATAGCTTCTGGCCTTCATCCATGTCATTGAAAGCTATGGAAAGGTAACAATAGTACACCAAGTAACGCATAGGTGCACCCTTGCTTGCTGTGCACTATGTCTGCTTTTCACGTTCGCCTTGGCCGCTAGGGCTGTTAGGGGCGGACAACAGTGCAGAACTGAGGTCCACGAGGTGTCCTGCATAGCTTCTGGCCTTCATCCATGTCATTGAAAAGCTATGGAAAGGTAACAATAGTACACCAAGTAACGCATAGGTGCACCCTTGCTTGCTGTGCACTATGTCTGCTTTTCACGTTCGCCTTGGCCGCTAGGGCTGTTTGAGGGGGGACAACACGTGCAGAACTGAGGTCCACGAGGTGTCCTGCATAGCTTCTGGCCTTCATCCATGTCATTGAAAAGCTATGGAAAGGTAACAATAGTACACCAAGTAACGCATAGGTGCACCCTTGCTTGCTGTGCACTGTCTGCTCTTCACGTTAGCCTTGGCCACTGGGCTGTTTGAGGGGGGCAACACTGTGCAGAACTGAGCCCCACGAGGTGTCCTGCATAGCTTCTGGCCTTCATCCATGTCATTGAAGAAGCTATGGAAAGGTAACAATAGTACACCAAGTAACGCATAGGTGCACCCTTGCTTGCTGTGCACTATGTCTGCTCTTCACGTTCGCCTTGGCCGCTAGGGCTGTTGAGGGGGGGCAACACGTGCAGAACTGAGGTCCACGAGGTGTCCTGCATAGCTTCTGGCCTTCATCCATGTCATTGAAAGCTATGGAAAGGTAACAATAGTACACCAAGTAACGCATAGGTGCACCCCTTGCTTGCTCTTGGCACTATGTCTGTATTCACGTTTAGCCTTGAGCCCGTACTGGCTGTTTGAGGGGGCGCCAACAACTGTGCAGAACTGCGCCCCACGATGTGTCCCTGCATAGCTTCTGGGCCTTCATTCCATGTCATGAGAAGCTATGCGAAATTGGTAAACAATTAGTAACACCAAGTAACGCATAGGTGCCACCCTGCTTTGCTGTGCACTATAGTCTGCCTCTTTCACGTTCGCCTTGGCCACTAGGGCTGTTGAGGGGGCGGCAACACTGTTGCAGAACTGAGGTCCCCACGACGGTGTCCTGCTATAGGCTTCGGCCTTCCATCCATGTCAGTGAAAACAGCTATGGAACAAGGTAACAATATACACCAAGAACGCATTAGGTGCACCCTTGCTTGCGTGTTGCATCTGTCTGCTCTTCACGTTCGCCTTGGCCACTAGGGCTGTTGAGGGGGGGCAACACGTGCCAGAATATGAGATCACGAGGTGTCCTGCTATAGCTTCTGAGCCTTCCTACCATGATCATTGAAAGCTATGGAAAGGTAACAATAGTACACCAAGTAACGCATAGGTGCACCCTTGCTTGCTGTGCACTGTCTGCTCTTCACGTTAGCCTTGGCCACTGGGCTGTTTGAGGGGGGGCAACACTGTGCAGAACTGAGCCCCACGAGGTGTCCTGCATAGCTTCTGGCCTTCATCCATGTCATTGAGAAGCTATGGAAAGGTAACAATAGTACACCAAGTAACGCATAGGTGCACCCTTGCTTGCTGTGCACTATGTCTGCTCTTCACGTTCGCCTTGGCCGCTGGGCTGTTAGGGGGGGCAACACGTGCAGAACTGAGGTCCACGAGGTGTCCTGCATAGCTTCTGGCCTTCATCCATGTCATTGAAAAGCTATGGAAAGGTAACAATAGTACACCAAGTAACGCATAGGTGCACCCTTGCTTGCTGTGCACTGTCTGCTCTTCACGTTAGCCTTGGCCACTGGGCTGTTTGAGGGGGGCAACACTGTGCAGAACTGAGCCCCACGAGGTGTCCTGCATAGCTTCTGGCCTTCATCCATGTCATTGAAAAGCTATGGAAAGGTAACAATAGTACACCAAGTAACGCATAGGTGCACCCTTGCTTGCTGTGCACTGTCTGCTCTTCACGTTAGCCTTGGCCACTGGGCTGTTTGAGGGGGGGCAACACTGTGCAGAACTGAGCCCCACGAGGTGTCCTGCATAGCTTCTGGCCTTCATCCATGTCATTGAAAAGCTATGGAAAGGTAACAATAGTACACCAAGTAACGCATAGGTGCACCCTTGCTTGCTGTGCACTGTCTGCTCTTCACGTTAGCCTTGGCCACTGGGCTGTTTGAGGGGGGCAACACTGTGCAGAACTGAGCCCCACGAGGTGTCCTGCATAGCTTCTGGCCTTCATCCATGTCATTGAAAAGCTATGGAAAGGTAACAATAGTACACCAAGTAACGCATAGGTGCACCCTTGCTTGCTGTGCACTGTCTGCTCTTCACGTTGCCTTGGCCACTGGGCTGTTGAGGGGGGACAACACTGTGCAGAACTGAGCCCACGAGGTGTCCTGCATAGCTTCTGGCCTTCATCCATGTCATTGAAAAGCTATGGAAAGGTAACAATGGTACACCAAGTAACGCATAGGTGCACCCTTGCTTGCTGTGCACTATGTCTGCTCTTCACGTTCGCCTTGGCCCTGGGCTGTTTGAGGGGGGGCAACACTGTGCAGAACTGAGCCCCACGAGGTGTCCTGCATAGCTTCTGGCCTTCATCCATGTCATTGAAAAAGCTATGGAAAGGTAACAATAGTACACCAAGTAACGCATAGGTGCACCCTTGCTTGCTGTGCACTATGTCTGCTCTTCACGTTAGCCTTGGCCACTGGGCTGTTTGAGGGGGGGCAACATGTGCAGAACTGAGCCACGAGGTGTCCTGCATAGCTTCTGGCCTTCATCCATGTCATTGAAAAGCTATGGAAAGGTAACAATAGTACACCAAGTAACGCATAGGTGCACCCTTGCTTGCTGTGCACTATGTCTGTCTTTTCACGTTCGCCTTGGCCGTAGGGCTGTTTAGGGGCGGACAACAGTGCAGAACTGAGGCCCACGAGGTGTCCCTGTATAGCTATTGGCCTTCATCCATGTCATTGAAAAGCTATGGAAAGGTAACACAATAGTACACCAAGTAACGCATAGGTGCACCCTTGCTTGCTGTGCACTATGTCTGCTTTTTCACGTTCGCCTGGCCGCTAGGGCTGTTAGGGGGCGGACAACAGTGCAGAACTGAGGTCCACGAGGTGTCCTGCATAGGTTCTGGCCTTCACCAGTCATTGAAAAGTATGGAAAGGTAACAATAGTACACCAAAGTAACGCATAGGTGCCACCCCTTTGCTTGCTGTGCACTGTCTGCTCTTCACGTAGCCTTGGCCACTGGGCTGTTTGAGGGGGGGCAACACTGTGCAGAACTGAGCCCCACGAGGTCCTGCATAGCTTCTGGCCTTCATCCATGTCATTGAGAAGCCTATGGAAAGGTAACAATGATACACCAAGTAACGCATCGGTGCACCCTTGCTTGCTGTGCACTATGTCTGTTTTTCACGTTCGCCTTGGCCGCTAGGGCTGTTAGGGGCGGACAACAGTGCAGAACTGAGGTCACGAGGTGTCCTGTATAGCTTCTGGCCTTCATCCATGTCATTGAAAGCTATGGAAAGGTACTAACAATAGTACCCAAGTAAGCATAGGTGCACCCTTGCTTGCTGTGCACTATGTCTGCTCTTCACGTTAGCCTTGGCCCTGGGCTGTTTGAGGGCGGGCAACATGTGCAGAACTGAGGCCCCACGAGGTGTCCTGCATCGCTTCTGGCCTTCATCCATGTCATTGAGAAGCTATGGAAAGGTAACCATGATACACCAAGTAACGCATAGGTGCACCCTGCTTGCTGTGCACTATGTCTGTTTTTCACGTTCGCCTTGGCCGCTAGGGCTGTTAGGGGCGGACAACAGTGCAGAACTGAGGTCCACGAGGTGTCCTGTATAGCTTCTGGCCTTCATCCATGTCATTGAAAAGCTATGGAAAGGTAACAATAGTACACCAAGTAACGCATGGAGAACTACGCACGAAATTTAAGTTGTACAGTTATATTTTTGGAGAAGAAATCGCCGAAATAAAATCTCAATAAAACGTGAACGGCAACACGAACCGCCCAATGCCGCGGATGCAGCAAGCCCCTTGCCTACAAACTGCGTGGCATGCATGCACGGCTGGCACACTGTTGCTGTTTCTGTCGGAGCTTATTCGTCTGCACGGGGATCAGCATGAACCGCATGGAGCGTTTTCTCCCTGCAAAAACGCAAAACGCGCCCCGCAAGCCATGGGCACGCTGACGCAGCCGCGGAGACCACCCGCGCGATGTGGGTAGCTCCAGCCTCTGCTTCTAACCACTTGCTGAAACGCAACTCGAGGGTCATGTGAGAAAAAAAAAGCTGATAACATGGAGGAAATTTTCACAGTAAACACGCCGCTTACGAAAGCCATGGATGACGAAAGCGCCATCAAATATCCTCCACCGTGGTAAGCCTAATCGTCTCTGGCGGGGCCGCCACTGCCGCATGCCGCCGCTTTGCCCTGCGTTTAAGTTCGCTCATGCTGTTTGGGTTTCATTGTTCCAGCAAGCATTTGTGCAACTTTATGAGCCTTGCGCGCGCGTTTTTTTTTCACACCCGCGTCCACGATTGCGCACAGGCGGCGGCTTCTGCCGCAGCAAGGAAGTGACTCGCATTGCACGCAGCAGTGGGAGGAGCCTGACCGGTTTCGCCAATGGGGAGGCGCGCCTCGCTTCGAAGCACTTGGGGATGCTGGCTGGCCAGACGAGTAGGCTTACCGCCGCGGAAGATGGGCGCTTTCGTAAGTGGCGCGTATGACGTTTTATGGTGAAAATTTCGCCCGCGTTGTCCGCTTTTTTTCTCGCATGCCTCTCTCGTTTGCACCTCGAGTTGCGTTTCAGCGAGAGGTTAGAAGTGGTCGTTGAAGCAATGCACACGCGCGGGTGGTCTCCGCGGCTGCGTCGTAGACGATTAAGCTCCGATGGAAACAGAAACAGTGCGCCAGCCGTGTATGTGCGCCACATTTTCTTTTGCAGGAAATGCTTCACAAGATGAACACTTCATTTTAACTGTGAATTTTAATTTAGCGAAATTTCAATGTAACGAAGTAAATTACGAGTTTTGCCGACTTCGTTACATCGAGGTTTAACTGTACTACAGTCATCAGGAATCGTTTACAGAATAAATACCGCACGATAGTAGAACGTAATTGCTTGTCGTGGAAAAGCATTACTTTATAAGACTTGCAATGGTTGCTGTCTAGTTGGTTAATGGTTTTTCAAAAAACAATTTCTGCGTGGGCAAAGGACGAGGCACAGGAGGGTGCCAAAAAACGTGCCCTCATTTTCACAACTGAATGCTGCAGTCGAGGTGTACAAGCTGCCACCTATGCTTGAAAAAATCATGCACTTCTCCATTTAACGATGAAGGTTTATTGCAAAGCTTTCGCATCTGGTTTTCCTTGGTTGCCTTCTGAACTTAAACTTTGCCTAGTTTAGCTTTGAATTTGACCAGCATGCAGTTCGGTCTTTTGATCCTATTCTATTTCGCACGAGCAAAGCTTGACGTTCAGCCATAGTCATCGTTAGATAGAGAGCTGGATGATTTTGCTGTTTAATTTTGCACTTCCATGACCCCTTTCCAAATCCTAACTGCTTCCAGCGGGTCAGAAATGTGTCTTTGCTCGAGGACTTGGGCTGATGCAACCCTGTTTTAGGCAACTAGTCGTGCATTTTTGGTTTCTTCAGAAGGCATTAGATGATTTTTTTACGTACTCGGCACAGAATACTTTTAGCATTCAAAAACACATTTTTTTTTACTATCGGTGCCAGCATTATTCACGCTGGTAATAAAACGGGAAGGGGAGGGTGGATGGTTCGGAGCTTGGGCTGTTGGGTGGTTGAATCACTTTGGCTCTTGATTAAATGAGCTCTACAAGAGTGAGAGTTCTGCTTGTGCTCTCAGGCTCCCATGCTGTCACCCAGGGCCGTAGCCGACATTTTTTTGGAAGGGGTTTGATTTATGAGAAGGGCCGACTTTTGCCGAAAGGAACAGTAAGTCTCGTGTACGCGCTGCCTAGACAAAATTTCAGAGGGGGTTTGAACTCCCAAAGCCCTTTCTGGCTACGTCCCTGCTGTGAATCACGAACACTGAGGGCAGAAAGCTCGCAATTACAGAAAGAAAGTGTAAACTGCCGCGACATTTCCATGGCCACACGGTAATTGATCTCAGACGTAAGTGCCTTTCTCTCCAAAGCACACGTATCGAGGAATCCCATCGAAGTATCCCACTGTTAAGGCTGGCGTGGAAACCGTAGTCATTAAAACCAGTGAAGATAATTTAAAGTGGTAGAAAAGAATAATGCATTTTCTGGTATATAAGTCGCACCTTTGTATAAGTCGCACCCCCCTCAAAATGACAGTTTTTCTGAAAAAAAAAACCTATATAAGTCGCACTTGTTAATCAGGTAAGCTCATAGTGAATCAGATCGTTAGAAAGAGCGGCGAAAGTACATGGTTGCGGCGGCTGCTGCCTATCAACGCATCGCCCAGTAAGGAGGGCTAGACACGTGCATATACCGTCCAAAGTCTAGACACAACTAACTTCTCAAAAATGGTTTATTGATGCACAAAGATGGCATGTACTTACAGACAGGGGCGGATCCAGGCTTTTTCTGAGAGGGGGGTCAGCTCCTATCAGTGATGATGATGATGAGCAGGAGGAGGAGGAGGAGGAGCCTTATTTATTCACTGAAATTTCGGGAAAGCAAAAACACAAGGAATACAACAAGTAATCAATTCACCTTTTTCTGCGACCTGAGTGGTCGTCTTCTTGGAGGTTTAAAATCAAAGATTAAGGGAGGGGTCAGGACATCCGGACCCCCCCTCTGGATCCGCCAATGCTTACAGACGACGTTTAGGCAAAACCATCGAAGTCTTCTTCCTTCCACTCACTAACAAACAATTCAGCAACCTCAAGTGGGAGTTCCGCCGGCGCATCGCTGTTGTCCTCCGACTCATTGATGTAGTCTTCGCTAACATCGTCCCCACTCGCGGAACGGATCATTCCGGCCTTTATGAACCCCGCTACAACTGTTTTTGTAGAAATGGAATGTTTTGTAGAAACCGATTTGGCCACCGCTGTCGTAAATCAGCGCAATAAAGGTGTCATGGCGGATGGAAGGGACCCGACCGGAAGCGGCCCGAAAATCGAAACTAATCAGCAAGCTGTCATTTTAAAAATTAGCAGCATGTCGACCTCCTTCAGACTAACTCTCTGTAATAATTTATAACTGCATTTTATTTTTGTAACCCAGTTTGATATTACTTTGAATTTATTCTGAGCTCCAATTACTGCACATGGCAGAAAGTGACGTGCAGTTGTCGCAGGCCATTAACATTGTTTTTGACTAGAAAAAGCTGCAAATTCTTTGGTTTAACGTCCCGAAGCGACATATGGGCTATGAGAAACACCGTAGCGGTGGGCTTCGGATTCATTTAGACCATTGAGCTGTGTCTCTTAACGTGCGCTGGCCACGCGCGGCCGCCGTGAACCGGATTTATTCCATGCATAAGTCGCACTGGTGGATAAGACGCACCAACGAAAATTTCAGAAAAAAACTGCGACTTATACCTCGGAAAATATGGCAACCTTCATGCAGCTGCGTAGGCAGAGCCGAGCCTCGCATAGACCTTCGAGAACGCACTGTCCAGCATTCATGGCGCGATCTCGCATGCTCTTCTGCTTGCCAGTTCACATGCATTTGTGCCTCGAGGGGGAAGCACAGAGTAAACTTGCGCTACAGACGCTGGGTTCACAAAGCCGCCTGCTGCGAGTTAAAGCTGGTGCTAATGAGAGAGATGTTAGATCCAAAAGGGTACCATGTCAAAGCCTGAGGACGAAACGGCCCGGCTCTGCCACTTAGGAGAACTTTGAGCGGCAAGTTCGGAAGTCCATGCGAGGTGCAACAGCTGTGTCTCCGATGACGGGAGAGATGGGCTTACACAAAAGTTTCACTCCTGAAGAAGGGGAAGGGTGCGAGGGACTTGGGTCCAGTCCCGAATATCGCGCCGATGAAGTGGCGGCAAAACAGCAGCCAGTTGCGGAAGACCCGGCGTTACGAGCCTGCGTACATTGTGCTAAGCATAACCATGCAGAAAACTTGGTCGAACCAAGAATAAGCTAGGTGGGGCCACTAGTGTGAAGCTGGCCTGGTTGCACAGCCCACCAGCAATCTGTTGTTGGGAGATTTCTCAGCCTGGCTGTGCGTGCTGTTCTGCCCGCAGGGACGTGAAGGTGAGCGTGTTCATGGCCGAGCTGGACAAGGGCAAGAAGGCGGCGCAGGTGCTCCTCCAGAAGGTGCCCCACATCATCCCCCACAAGGAGGTGCGCCCCCTCTCTCTCTCTCTCCCCCTTTTTGCAGAGGGAGACCTTCTCCATCTGCCCACCTTCCCCTAGAACAGTGCACATATAGCAGAACAGAAAGATACGGGACAAGGGACTCGGTTGCAGTCCTGATTGCCAGTGCTATTCGGCGGATTTCTGAAAGATTTTTATATACAGGCAAAGGGTTGGATACACAGCAAAGGATGTTTACTGATACTTGCCTTCATCAGAGCACAGTTACATGATTACATGATATATATACACATACAGTTCAGCCCGCTTATACAGGAAATGGAAATCAGTTTGTTATATGAATGTTTCCCTACATCTTGATGTTAAAATAAAAATGATTGTAATGGGGCTGGCAACCCGCAGATGCTGTACTGTCGTTACCCGAATCTAGTCCGCCCCGCACAGCAGCAGTCTCGACATATTTGCGCAGAACCTATGCATATGTATGCATATATACATACACTGTATTACAGTCAAGTAAACTTGTAATGACACCGTATATAGGGATGTACACCTCGAGCTTCGTGATGGCTGCGCCACCAGCGCTGCTTCTCTGCGGCGTCTACGGGGTGAGCACTGCAGGGCTGATGTGGGGTCATGCAGTATTCTGGTCCTCTCTCACTTCTTTTTGCCTTTCCCGGCGCTCAACAACTTTTTATGGTCATGTCTGAAACAAATACAGTAAAATCTCGATGATAGGAATCTTGCAGGACCACGAAAAATATTCGTATCATCCGAAATTCGTATGAACTAACACAGACCGAAAAAATTGAACACCAAAAAAATTTTGTGTTTATTTCTTTTCCTACTTTAGTGTGAAGAAATCTGTGACATTTTTGTGCTTTTTTTTAACCTCCATGTTGCCGAGTGGTCCTTTCTGGACTTTTGTCTCCTCACTCGCGGTGCCCAAGCTCACTACAGGAGTGTTTTTGCATGCGATTCGTGCGCGTCCCCGTTGCGCGTGCAATATTGTCACGGAATCGTCCGCGGCCGCCTGTGCCTCGTTCATAAAATGACACGCAACGCGCGTGGCAGTGGGAGGAGCCTGACGACTTGCGCCAAAGGGAACAATGGGAAGGCGTGCGCCTCATGGCAGCAGTTTCAAAGCGCTCAAGACAGCTGGCTGGCTCCACCGGAGTTGTTTAGGCCTAGCACCCTGGCAGATATTTCATGGGCACTTTCACAAGCTGTGCGGATGATGTTCTATAGCAGCGTTTTTGCCCGCATTGTTAGCTCATTTACCGCACAAGAAACTTCGCGTGTGCTTTGA
Organism: Haemaphysalis longicornis; assembly: GCA_013339765.2. NCBI lineage: Eukaryota > Metazoa > Arthropoda > Arachnida > Ixodida > Ixodidae > Haemaphysalis > Haemaphysalis longicornis. Next base: position 79,190 of record JABSTR010001134.1, read on the forward strand.
GCGGCATTTTTGGTGGCGGTTACAAGCGGTGGCTCGAGCGCCCAGGACAACTTTGCGACCGAAGCCGCTGCCATGTTGCTGTGGCTGGACGAGCCCCGCGCTGTGTGCGGGTGGTTTTGCGGCGGCATCAGCGCGCCTGTCGAATGCACGGCCGTTCCTGGTGAAAGAGTGACAAAGAGGGGAGAGAGAGCCCGTACGTCGCCTTCGCTTGCTCTCTCGGCAGTCGGGCACCTCGCCGGCTCGTTCGTATCATCCGCTGGGCCGCGCAGGTCCATTCGTAACAGCCGAAATTTTTCCCATTGCAAACAACGCAATTTCACCGGGACTTGTCAGAAATTCGTATCATCCCTAAATTCGTATCACCCAGAATCGTATCATTGAGATTCTGCTGTATTAGGTACGCTTAGGGCACTTCAAAATAACACTTGCATCTTGGTAGACTGCTCAAACGCCAACAGAGGCTATCCGGGAATGCGGTTCTGCGTGCTTCGTGATTGCTCTTACGGGCATAAGCGACGACAGGAGCATCGTCAGTCACAGGGGTAAGGGGTATTGTGACTGTTGTATTCTGTCAGTATTGTCAGTATTGTCGGTATTGTCGCTTCGTTTAGATCTGGTACTGGCACATTAAGAGTTTGGTTTGGTCTTGCAGCACGGAAACAAATGTGTCTTCGCTTTGAATATATAGATAGTATTCACTGAGAATTAGCCACACACACATCACACACTTATACCTTTTAACAGACGCAAACAAGCCACAGTGCCATCAATGTGGGCGTCAGCTTTCTGTTGTTGTTGTTGAAATATGTATTTATTAAAGGGACACTGAAGTGATTTGTAAACATTGCGGGATTACGAGCGCAAATTATAGTCCGGAGTCCCAAGGCCCTGTTTCGACCACTCGGGGCGCGTTTACGCGAATTTATTTATTAGAAAAATCAATTCGAAAACACTGTCCTCCTCTCTGCACCCTCGCCCATTTTCTGTGGCGTTTTCGAGTGACGTCAAAAGGAGATAAGCTGGCAATTGGCTGGCAAATAAGCTGGCAAATCGTCCGCCGGCCGCCGACGGGTCGTCGCAATTCGTTCGTTCAGTTGAAACGAAGCCAGGACACGTTTGTGAATGGAAGAATGTGCCTTTCTTTACTTCGTTAGTTTGTACACTATCTAGCTCCAAGTCAAGGTCGCTTCACACAAGCGCTGCACAAGCGCACATGCGACGCTTCGCTGACAGGTACGCCAGTAGGAAAGTATAAGGCCTCTAGAAGGCGGGAGAAGAGTCAGCGAAGTCAATATAGGCACTGAGGAAATAAAATCATGTGATACTTTACCGTACAGCGTAAAACTAGGGTGCGGGAAGCACTTTTCCGCGCTGGGCGAACAAGCACAGCGGTCAGCAACACGACTACGCATCTGCGAATGCTTTTCCGTCTAATAAATGCAATTGCTAGACGTGAGATATTGTGGAAACTTGGGGGACGCTTACCGCACGAGCGCAATACAACAAATAGCCACCTAAGCTGCTTGAAATGCTAAAACTAAATAAAAGTGTAAACTGGTTGTACATTATATACCTTATATTTCCAAGGTCGGCAGCGCTCGCCTGTGGCCGAGTGGTCGGAAGCGCTAGTTATGTCATTGCAAGTTGTTTTGCAAGTCACGAGTTCAAATCCCCGCGGGGCATTCCTTTTTTTTTTCATAAGTTAACTTTTTCGTTTTCTGCGGATGTTTTCTATACTGAGTTCACAATGTTCACTGCTCCACGAACTAGTTCACATAACGCGCGCAGGCTAACACTGGCGTGCTAGCGAGTTCTCGTTGGCGTGCTGTTGTCATAAGCACCGACTGCTTGCGGGCAGTCAGTGGACACAGGCCAGAATCAACAGACCCTTGGTCTGGTGCTAACACGCTTTTTACCATACAGGCATGAGTGAGGCAAGCTCCAAATATGGGGGGAAAGCGCATGGCATTTGAGCGTCTGCGGGGACGCGGAGGGCGTTCATCTACTGCGTAGGCCTCGGCTAGTGATTGCTACGATTCCAAGCTGTCCTGGGAGGCTTATCTTATGCATTTTACAGCCGAAAACATGGCAGAAGCGCGGTACGACGATTACTGAGATATTGAGAATGCCCATCCAACGATGCTGTCGGCTGTCAAGCCCATTGTTTTACAGAACCGAAACCGAAACTTGTTTGGTTGCTAACCTTGGGCATCGTCCAATCACGGTGCGTCTCCTCCCGTTGTCACAGCCTTTAGTTGGTGCGGCCGCCGCAAACCACGCACGGTAGTTTTTCTTCTTTGCACGCTTTTGTAAAATAATTACCGACTTGTCAAACCGGTATAAACGATGAAAAGTGTGCTAATTTGAGCCAGTCTACGCAGTGCAAGCAAACACGGGAGCTTGACAAATTCACTTCAGTGTCCCTTTAATCCTAATTACACTCCGTGCCTTGACCTTTGTCATCGCCGGAGGGGGGATGGAAGGGAGTTGGAGGAAGGAAAGGGGGAGGGGGAGTGAGTGTCCCGACTAAATGTGGTCTTGTACGGCGACGAGGAGAGAGTCGAGAGCCATCTTCCTGTGTTCTGTAGACCCTTCGGGATGGGTCCACTCCTGCAGCGTTTGTGGCCTGACTTGAGGAGGAATGAGCGCATGTGCGCGGTTTCTCTGGTCCTTCAAGGCAGGGCAGCTCCGTAGCAGATGGTCAAGGTCAGCGACTTGCTGGCTGTCAAGTGATTCGCAGAGTTTGCAGGTACCGTCACCGGGGTGTAGACGAAAGCGTGCCATGATGTGCGGCGTTACGGCAGTGTTCGTCCGAATGCGTCGGAGTGTGACCGTTGCCCACCGGTTATAACTGGATGGGATAGGGTCGTCCGCTTCTGGTAGACGAAGTCGAAGTGCTGCACGTCGCTCAGCACGTGCTTTGGCAATAGCTTCCTCGTAGTCATGCCCTTCCTCTTCCAACTCGTCGGGCAGCAGCTCCAAAGATAGAGGTGTCGACGCTTGGAGAGCGGGGAAGACGGAGGTTTCTGGCAATTATCGGGGTTGGAAAGCATCTCCCGTGCTGCCTTGTGGTCCTCCACGTTGCCCGGTATCCCGTTATGGCCAGGGACCCAGCGAATTGTAATTGTGCGGCCGACTTGTCGAAGGTCTCTTGCTACTGCACGAATTCTTGCGACCGTCAAACTGCGCGTGTTATTTTTCCCGCATTCTCTCACGGCTTCCTTAGAGTCCGTATAGAGCAGGAAAGTGGTTTGTGCCTCAGTCGGGCTTGTGGCGGCAATTCTGTGCGCTTCTTTCGTCGCTAGTAGTAAGGCCCTCAGTTCCGCTTCCTTCACAGATGGGGTACCACGGAGAGCCTTGGCTCTTTAGTTTTGGTCTTGTCGCATTACCACGCTATGGCGACCTGATCATCTTTAATAGCTGCGTCAGTGTAAATCCTGTGCACCCCTTCGTCGTCGTTGGTACGCTGGAGCTCTTTTAGGTGTGCCGTTGCTGCTCGTAGGCGACGTGCCGGATGTGCTGTGCTTGTGTTTTTGGGCATGGGCCGGTGATCAACGATGGCTATTTGCTATTTGATGGCAGTTGATAGATCGGAGGCTTCGTGTCCAGTGAGTGACCAAGTTGACGTAGAATGGCCCTGCCGGCTTGAGTGCTTTCGAGACGTAGTAGTTGTGAGGCTTCGAAGCTTTCAGCTCTGTCTTCAATGGTGTTCATCTCTGAGTGAAGGTGGAGATTATAAACCATTGCGAAGCGAGGAAGACCAGAGACAACTCGCATGGCTTCGCGGTTAAGGTATTCTACAGACTCTCGTTGTTTTTTTGAGTCTATAGAAGTTATACCCAAACGTCGCCTTTGGAACCAACAGACCGTTTACCAAAATGCGATGAACGCGTTCATCGGTGCCTCATTTTTTTGAAGTAACCCGATGGATCAGGGCGAGGGTGCTTTTCCACGTACCGGTCAATTTCTTGAGCCACGTGGTGGCTCCCCCATCCTCGTCTATGTCAAGACCGAGAATGCGGACAGTAGGTCGTTCTTGGATTTGTACAGTTAAACCTCGTTATAACGAAATTGAAGGGGCGCCGCGATTTGCTCGTTATAGCCAATATTTCGTTATAGCCATAGCCGACATTTACTGCAAATATTTGCATTGTAGTTACCTAAAACAAAAGCGGGCGAAAATAGCATCTTGCCGCACGGCGGTAGTCAGCAAAATAAACACATTCCGGAGGTAAAAAGGAAAAGTCACGAACCTACTTTATTGCAGTTCAAAACTCGTATTTCAAACAGACTTGGCTCGAAGAAGTCCGTAATTGGACGTTGATGCACCTTCCTGATGCGAGCGATGGCTCGCTCAGCTGCGGCCGCTATGTTCACGCCATCTTCGCCGCCCTCGTGCGCGCCGAAGGAGCGGCGCAGCACGTCCACCGCATCTAGTGCCTCCGACGCCGTCCTTAGTGCTTCCTTTCACGCCACGTGCAACAGCGCTGACGATGGACTCTCGGTTGCTCACGATGGTGGACAGCGTACTCGTCCACACGTCAAAGTCTCTTGCCACCTTACCACGGAGTGCACCTTACCTTCCTTCGCGCCCGATGCGACGGCTTTTATCATAGACGTCTTCTGTTCAAGCGTGATAGCCTTTAGCATTCGCTTCCCGCCTGTCGCACTCGCGTTGTTGGAATCACGCGAGCAGTACGATAAAAGATAAGGCTGAAGACTGCGAAAACCCACGCACACGCAACTACGCAGCGACGTCGGCGATACGAACAGAGGAGGAGGGGGCAGGGGTGGGAGAGGAAGGCGACGCATTGGCGCATTGGGGCTCTTCTCGGACTCACCGCGGATAGTCCGCGGGTAGTCCGAGGATTCCCCGAAGCCACCCGAAGCCATAGGGATGCATGTGAAAATCGAACGTCGGACTGCTTCTCGGGGAGCCCGCGGGTGAGTCCAGACTGTAAATCGAAGGGGCCCCATTGTCTGCATGCCGTGCGCAGCGAGAGGAGGGTGGGATGGCTTCGCCGGGCGCAAGCGTCCGCACATGGCGCGCCATCCAGCTTCGCTGCGCGTGGCGGGAGTTTTGAACTGTTAATACAGTTGCCGCGTCGCGCACTGCTCAAATCCGCGTTGCGCACTGATTTAAAAATTAGCTCAAAATTTGATTTCTCAACTAAATTTGTTCGTTATATCCGTAACGGGCAAATTTTACCTCGTTTAAAACGAGGTTTTAAATACATTGGTTTCTATGGGGACTTTCAAGGGGAATTACGATTTGCTCGTTATATCCATTATTTCGTATAGTCCCGTCTCGTTATAACGAGGTTTAACTGTACTCCATTCATGGTGAGCTTAAACTGGCGCTTTATGTTTTGTTTGTGTAGCCGTTTCTTTGCCACTACAGTTTACGCCCGTTACAACGGACCCTCTGAATCCGGAAAAAAACGTCCACTGTAGCCGAAGTATGCAGTATCCGACGAGGAGGAGACAGGGGGGGGGGGGGGGGGGTATGAGCCCTAAAGTGGGTACTTTTGATCGAAATTGCATATGCCATAGTACATACACTTTGGTCTTTCTAAACGCCTGCAACACCTCTGAACAGTGTTCGCGCGAGGGCAAAGAATCGCGTAAACACAGTTTCCAAAGCTTAGCCCCAGCCATCGCCTCCTTTAACTATACCGTTCGTCAAACAAATCGGATTGCTGCCTGACGTTCCCTCAAGCCAGCTCCCACATTTTTAGCGATTTAGTCTGGTACATTGAAACAGCTGTAATGAAACTATCTTGATGAGGTCATGTGTAAAATCGAAAGGTAGACCAGTTGGACTGCGCACGTTAGCCCGGCAGCGTGGCACCGATGGATGGGGAACGACACCCCCTACTTGGAGGCATTCTTACCTTTTTCATCACCGAAGGGAATGGGAACGATGCCATGCGTGGGAATAATAAAAGCCGAAATTCCACTGAACCAAGAGGTTTTGTATTACAGAAAAACTGACGATGGGCAGGACTCTCCTCACGAGTGCACCACTTCGGCTATTCGATAGCCCTGTTTTCAATCTCACCGGAGTCCGCGTTTATCGGCAGCGGCCTTGTTCTTGACGGTAGAGAGCGGACGGTCTGCTTAGACAGGGCCTGTACTTCTGGCGATGTCGGCCTGTTTTTCCCCATGTTCAACAGCGTTAAATACGCTTAATTTATCCGGCAGTGAAATCAGCTACCCTGCCGCTCATGGCGCTAGTCGCACAAAAAAAAAAGCCACTGGCACTGGCTTGGCTTGGCTTGGCTGCGCCAATGACCCGGCTGCCAGCAATGTTGCCAGACATAAGTTTTCTTGCAAAAATAAACAAAGAAAAAGAACATCGGTTGCCGGCATAGCAGAAAGTCCACTATAAACTTTCAGTCGAAACAATTTTCGCTGAAATTTAGTCTGTTGTAGCCGATAGCCTGCTCTAGCCGGGTCCGTTGTGAGCGGAGCGGACTCCATTTAAAATGCATGGGACCAGACAAACCAACAGAAATGGTCTGTTGTAACCGAAAGTCCGTTGTTGCTGGATCCGCTGTAACGAGCGTAGACTGTACTACAAAAACAGTCTTCTCTGGAGGTGGAGCAAGTCCTACCTCTGTTAAGAAAGAAGAGATTGTGTTCAGACCTTGCTGCATTGCTTGTTCTTGTTCGCCTATAGAGCCTCCCGTTGTCCAAAGCGTGATGTCATCTGCGTAGATCGTCCTTCATATGCTTATTGAGTGTGACATGTGCAACATTGAAAGGAAACGTCATATTAATGAAGCTTACAGATATAACATTCCCTTGCACCTTTCATTATTTTTATCAGACCATCCAATGTTCTCTTACAAAAAGTTTTTTGCAGATGTAGACTTTTTAAAATACATATCATATAGCCCATAACCTCACCTGTGTTCATTACGTGTTTTAAAACGGTGGTGGAGCCTGAGGCTTTACACCTTGGGTGCTTGCACTCACTGTTTTAATATGACCCTGTACACCATTTCTCTTAGTATAGTCACTATGCTTTAATTATGGCCCTATACACTAACCCCCTGTGTAAAGTTTTTTAAACTAGTGCCTCCTTTACAAATCCTTCTCATCTCTTTCACCATTGTCATAGCGCTCTTTGCCTGTGTCGGCCTTGCGCCATTAAACCCGAAATTATCAACACTACCCCAAGAATGGAAACATACAAAGGTCACGTTTATACCAAAACTGGGAAAAATCTCTCAAAATCGAGAATCTAAGACCAATATCACTAACGTCATGCCTGGGAAAGCTATTAGAGCACATAATACATGCGAGATTGACACGTCATTTAAGCAGATTCCAAATCACACCGCTGACCATGATAAGTTTTCAAGCGGGACTCTCCCCACAAGATATACTGCTGCAACTTAAACTAGAAATAATCACCCCAGCAAATCACTTTGACACAGCAGCAATTGTAGCCCTAGACCTCCACAAAGCATTCGACAACATTAAACACTCAGCTGTTTTAAACAACTTACAAACAACAAACCCCGGACAAAGAACTGACAGATACATCCAAAATTTCCCCTCGAATAGAACAGCAACAATATCAGTAGGAGACACCATAACACTGCCAGCTAAGGGTACCCCACAAGGGGCCGTGCTGTCACCACTCCTCATTAACTTAGCAATACAGTCGAATCCCGCTACAACGAAATTGAAGGGGATGGCGAAAAATTTCGTTGAAGCGAAAATTCGTTGAGCCGAAATCTGCCCCAACACACCACGGAAAGGCCAGAAAAATAGCCCCGTACGTTTCTGCATCACTGGCAGCATAATACAATGTTTAAAAAAAAGAACTGACCCGCAATAACGTCTTGTTTATTCGAATAACAAACATACCAATGGTTATCTGTTTTTTTCACTGCACCCAAAGAACGCGTTACGGAGGGGGGTGAAGAAATGCAGGCGCAAAACGTATTGCTGTACAACAAGGCGTGTCCACCGAGCTGATTACTTGAAGATAGCTGCTAGGCCGTTGGAAGCCCCCCTCTCGCTTGTGGCAGGAGCAGTGCCGTTATCTTATCCTCCGACAGGGCAAGGCAGCTACTGCCTTGGCAGGCAAGACACGGGCGCTTGCATTTAACATGACCGCGCGCTCGCGACTAAGATAGGATGACTTGGCTTCAAGACCAAACACGCAAACATGATTTTTGCTCTTGGTAGAAGGAAAACGGCAAGGACAGCTGCTCACAACGCATACATGACGGCGCCGCGCCAGCAGCGGAGCATATTCGTGCGATTTCAACTGGATACGGATTGGCTGTAGCTCCGGGGCTCCGGCTTGGCAAACCGGGCCTGCGCCTCGTGTAGACGGCCAGCCACATCGTTGTCACAATGGTGTCCGCCTATGAGTTTTTTTGTTTTGTTTTGTTTTGGGTGGCGGTGTGGGCACACTGTGCATGTTTTCAATGAAACTAAGCATCCTGAATGTATAAAAAGTTACAGATAGCTGGCGCTGTGCTTATTTTATTGTAAAATAATTGCTCAAACCCAGCCCAAATCATCGAAAATTTCGTTGAAGCGAAAGCAAGCCTGACAAATGGTTCGTTGTATGGAGGACTTTGTTGTATTGACTTCTGTGGCTAGCTGACGGGGAATTGGAAATATTTCGTTGAAGCGGCGTTCGATGTAGCGGGGTTCGACTAGGTAAATATCCCTGGGGTTGTACTAAGCATCCCAAAAGAATTAAACGAAATCATTATCATCATCATCATCATCACCAGCCTATCTACGCCCACTGCAGGGCAAAGGCCTCTCCCATTATTCTCCAATTGCCTCGGTCCTGTGCAAACTGTGACCAATTTATCCCCGCAAACTTCTTGATCTCATCTGCCCATCTAACTTTCTGCCGCCCCCTGCAGCGCTTGCCTTCTCTAGGGATCCACTCTGTTACCCTTAATGACCAGCGGTTATCTTGCCTTCGCATTACATGCCCTGCCCACGTCCATTTCTTCTTCTTAATTTCTACTAATATGTCTTTAACACCAGTTTGCTCCCTGACCCACTCCGCTCTCTTCTTGTCCCTTAATGTTACACCTATCATTTTCCACTCCATTGCCCGCTGAGTCGTTCTCAATTTAAGTTGAACCCTCTTAGTGAGCCTCCAAGTTTCTGCCCCGTAGGTGAGTACCGGTAAGATGCAGCTGTCATACACTTTCTTCTTCAGCGACAATGGTAGGCTGCTATTCATTATCTGAGAATGTCTGCCATATGCACCCCACCCCATTCTGATCCTTCTAATTAGCTCTGCCTCATGGTTGGGATCTGGGGTCACAACTTGGCCTAAGTAGATATATTCGCTTACCAGTTTCACTGCTTCGCCACCTATCTCAAACTGCTGTGCTGTACCGATGTTATTGATCATTACTTTAGTTTTCTGCATAATTATTTTCAGTCCCACGGTTCTACTCTGTTCGCCCAGTGCGGAAAGCATGCTTTGCAATTCGTCCCCCGAGTTACTTAGCTAGGCAACGTCATCAGCAAATCTGACGTTACTGAGGTATTCTCCATTAACCCTTACTCCCACCTGTTCGCCATCCAACGTTCTGAATACTTCTTGTAAGCATGCTGTGAATAACATTGGAGAGATTGTGTCTCCTTGTCTGACACCCTTCCTTATAGGTATTTTACTGCTCTCCCTATGGAGGATGATGGTAGCTGTAGACCCATTGTAGATATCCTCTAGTATTCTTACATAATGCTCATCAACCCCCTGGTTCCGTAATGCCTGAATGACTGCTAGGGTTTCGACCGAGTCAAATGCTTTCTCATAATCTATGATCAGGTTCAGTATACCGTAAAAACCCGCGTATAATACGGACCCGCGTATAATACGAGGTGTAATTCGTGGACAGCAAAATCAGAAAAAAAGTTTTCATCCGCAGTGTAATGCGAGGTAAAGAGCACAGAAAACATTTATTTGCACTGCAATTGCCAATTAGTCATTGTCAGTTTTCGCTGGCACTGTCTCCCGACGTCCGTCCAGTCATCGTCAGGTTCGCTGCCGCTGTCTCCTGAAGTCGCCTTGTCGGAAATGTCTTCCCCACAGAAAATGGTCCTCAGTGCCATCAAGGCGTTCGAGATGCCGCAGTTCTTAATAGAGCGACTGACGAGCTCCTCTGGGGGTGCTGGCCCACGCATCCGTGATCCAGCCACAAAGCACTGCTGGAGAAACCCCCGCGTCAGCTATTCGGTAGCTGTCATTACGGGTCTCCTGATCTGATCCTACCTAGGTGCTTGCCCCTTTCATTTCTTTCAAAGCCTTCCTTATTCAACGGGCTTTCTTTGGTGGGATGTCTATCTCCTCTGAACTACTTCTTCCGGGATCGGCCCGTGGCCGAAAGCGTCCCGGCACTGACGGGAAACCCTATAGAACTCCCGGCCACTGGACATTTTACACGATTTGTGATGACCGTTGCCTTCTCTACCCACAATCTGATTTTTTCCACGCCAAGCCCTCCTTCGCGCTTTCAGGCTGGGCCCTAAAATACTTTCTTAATTGCAGCCGAATACTGTTTTCGTGCACCCGACATCGTGATAGACTTGCGGTGAACGTGCCGAGATCCTTGCGTGGTAACAATCATAATGGCGCCGGCTATGAGTAAGCAGCAGCCAGCTAACGCCACCGCAAGTTAGCGCACCCTACCGCTGAAACAGAAAGTGCAAATTTTCGGCTGAAAACTTTGGGATCCACATATACGAGGCACAAATTTTACATAGCAAAATTTGGAAAAAAACCTCGTTTATACGCGGATTTTTACGGTACTCAGCGCACTTCTCTATCACCTGATTGAATCGTGTGAATTGGTCCATTGTTGAATAATGTTTACGGAACCCTGCTTGTTCTTTAGGTTGACTGAATCTAAGGTTGCAGAGATTCGTTAGCGATTACCTTGTAAAATACCTTGTAGACGCTGACAGTAAGCTGATCGGCCTGTAATTTTTCAAGTCCTTCATGTCGCCTTTCTTATGGATTAGGATGATGTTTCGCGTTCGTCCAAGATTCCGGTACCATTGCGGTCATTAGGCATTGCGTATACAGGTTTGCCAGTTTTTCAAGTACAATTTCTCCGCCATCCGTCAAGAGGTCTGCTGTTATCTGATCCTCAACCAGGTGCTTTGCCCCTTTCATTTCTTTCAAAGCCTTCCTTACTTCTTCGGTTCCGTTACTGGTGGGATGTCTATCTCCTCTGAACCACTGTCTCGTTCGGCATTAGCCTGTATGTCCCGGCTACTGTACAGATCCCTATAGAACTCCTCGGCCACTGTGACTATTTTATCCCTATTTGTGATGACGTTGCCTTGCTTATCCTTAAGTGCATACATCTGATTTTTTTTCCCCACGCCAAGACGTCTCTTCACTGCTTTCAGGCTGCCTCGGTTCTTTACAGCGTATTCGATCCTCTCCATATTATACTTCCGTATGTCAGCTGTCTTACTCTTATTGATTAACTTCGAGAGCTCAGCTAGTTCTATTCTGTCAGCTGCGGTAGAGATTCTCATGGTTTGCCGTTTCCTGATTAGAACGAACGAAATACCCACATTCAAATACACTTTGTACGCGGATATCACATTGGGGATCCATGGAGGCAGCGACGCTCACATAGAACACCCTTCAAAAAGAAGTAGAGGCACTCTCAAAAGCTGCGGACGAAGCAGGATTAACCTTGCAAGTCAGAATTACTCCTGCTCCCGCCGAAAGAAAGAAAGAGAAAACACCTCCACAGATTTCACTCCACATTCAACAACATCACATACCCATAGTTAAAACAATCAGAATACTAGGACTGCACATACAAGCGAGTCGTTCAAACACAATATACATTAAGCATCTCTCAACACATGTAAACCGAACAATATGCCTCATGAAAGGAATCGCCAATCCAAGAGCAGGACTTAATTAAGGAGTGACACTGATTGCCTGATTCAAGCATTCGTAATCAGCCAAATTACTTACTTCATCCACTACCTCCATCTAAGCACCCAAGAAATGAAAACAATAAATACACTAATTAGAAAAGCATACAAAGCAGCATTACGAGTACCATTAAGTACCGTATTTATTCGAATCTAAGCCGGTGGTTTTTTTGAAATACTGATATATCAAACTCCAGGGTCGGCTTGGATTCGAGGATTTTGAAACACTCAACAATTTCCAAGTGAAATTGAGGGAAGTGGCGCACAGCTAGCGCCACCCATAAAAGAAAGGACTGGGGGCGATGCTGCCATTTTGAACTGTGTGGATAGTGGCCTGCGTGCGGTGTGGGGTTTGGTTTTTACAGCACAATGGCACCAAACAAGCGGGGGCCATTATAGCCGCTTTTAAAAGAAAAGTTGTTTTAGCCGCGGAGTTGTCGTCGAACGTTCAAGCCTGGCGGGACTTCGGCGTGGATGAAAAAAATGTCCGTCGTTGGAGGACGCAATGGGAGAGGATACTTGCGTGCACCGCAACGAGGATAGCATTCACCGGACCAGGAGAAGGCCGTCACCACGAAATGGAGATGGCATTGGCTGACTTCGTTCGGACGCAGCGAGCAGCTGCCGTTCCAGTAACGACGGAAGTGCTCCAGGCAAAAGCAAGGGAGCTTTCAAGGGAACGAGGCTTATCGCGGGCACACTTCAAAGCTAATCGGGGCTGGCTTTGAATCAAATGCGCTTGATGGTACTGAGGACAGTGCACTGTTTGAAGATGACAGTGATAAAGAAAGCGACGAGGCTAGCAGCGATGATGACTCAGAATGAGCACCGCATCTTCATCTTCAATAAACGTGTTTTCTTTTTGTGAACGCTGACCTCGCCTTTTTGTTCGGCCTACATTCGAGGCAAGTTTTTTTTTTTTCGTGGCTTCGGACTTTCGGGGGTCGGCTTAGAATCGGTGCCGGCCTAGATTTGAATAAATGCGGTACATCTAACACTAGACTCGATGAGCTAGGCATACACAACAATTGCGAGGAACTAATAGGAGCACATTTAACTAATCAATCAGTCCGTCTCACCAAAACTCCCACAGGTCGACATAAACTAAAACAGCTCAGAATCAACCCCCCAGCTATAATAGCTGAGAGAGAGTCCATTTCTTTAGAAATAAGAGACAGTATAGTAGTCATAAAACCACTGCCGAAGCATATGCACCCAACACATCACCAGTACAGAAGAGAACTTAGGGCACAATATCTACAAAAAAGATACCCCCCAGGTCAAAACACCCTCTTCGTAGACGCCGCCGAATACCGACATAAAACAGCATTCGCCATTGTTGTAACGAAAGGCACCAGTGCATGCAATAACCATCCGCACGAAAAACCTAGCAGAGGCGGAAGAGGCAGCGGTAGTGGTAGCAGTGGCGCAGCGCCCCACGCCCCCCACAATTATCTCAGATTCCAAAGCTGCTATCCAAAATTTTGCCCAGGGCAACATTTCATCCCTGGCACTCAAAATTCTTAAGAACAATCCCCCCCTCACCCCAGTAGACATACTCTGGACACCAGCCCACACGGGACAGGAAAGGAACGAAACCGCACACTCTCAAGCTCGAGGTCTTACCCTCCGACCCATCTCCCGGGTCAAGGTCATCCAGCGACAGTCTCCTTAACATTGCCGCCTCTGCCGCCGAAGGCTAGCACCCCCGCACCCGGGACTTGCAACAGCCCAAGAGCAAGACTGCACACTTGTACACCTTGTGCACAAACCCCAGCCACCACAGCTGAGCAGTGGCAGCAGCCACCACTGGCATCCCACGACAGGGACCTCCCTGGTAGCAACGACCACCAACAAGTTCTCACGCTAAAGACAAGCTCAGTTCAATAGAGGTTTCTCTCTCTCTGTTTTTTGTGCAACCCGTTTATAGCAATTATCGGTTACAATGATGGGTGTTCTTGGCACTTGGATATTGTTATGGGCAGACTAGACGCGTACCGCTTGCACACATGTGTCTGGTCCGCTTATGACAGTATCCAAGTTTTTATTAAGAGCGTCGAAACTCGGCTGTTTGAACAGTCGAGCTCCCCAGTGGACGAGGCTATGCGAGGCACGCTGACGCATGCTTCCCCTAGCTTGGCCGTTGCCACAGTTCAGAGTGCACTGGAAACTCGCCCTCTGACGCTGCTGCGTGTGTTGCTGCGTTCCCGGAGCCTTGTGTTCACGGGTGACAAGTCTCGGTGATTACCAACCTTGTGCATGCCGCCACAGATTTTGTTTTGGGCTCAAAGGAGCGCTTGTGCAAGTGCTGCCAGTGTGTGATGTGGCCCAGAGGGAGGCAGGAAATTCCACCAACATGTTTGTTTTCCTCTACTAATGGGCATACTCTGGAAGAAAAAAATGGCAAATGTGTCGCCCATGTTCTAGTGCTGCACTTTAGGGCTTTGGCGTGGCAAGTTCTGTCTAAGCTTTGCTTCAAACCAAAAACTGCATACGAATGACAGAGCATTCTGCAGTGAACAAAAGATATAGAAAAACCAATTGTGAAATCTGACCAGAAGAGATGCCTACTTTTCCTGTATTGGCCACAGTGGTGGGCAACTTGTCAGTGATAGGTAATGTCAGCCAGGTACTTCTCTAAACACTGGTCACTTGTGTAGGTAAAATTGGAGAATTCCAAAAAATAATTAACTGTAGTGCTTCTTACGAGATTATGTGACATTAGAAATCAAAAGGAAAAACTTGATTTTTTTGGTTCTGCTGCACTGGTGTGTTGTCTGCCTTTGTGGCGCTTGTTTCCCGCCTGCGTGACGTGCTGGTGCTGGTGGTGCAGCGGGTGGTGCTGTTCCGCAAGTACGTGGCCAACGAGAAGGCCGTGTTGGGCCTGACGGAGTCTGCCTGTGCCCTGTCCCAGTCGACCCTGATCACTGTGCACCGCACGCGCATTGTCGAGGTGGGTACGGGGGCCGTGGGTTGCACTGTGCTGGGAGGGCCCCCACTGCAGCCATCAGATCGTTCAGGCAAAACAACAGTGCAGACGCACAGCAGGACACTGTGTCATAGTGCACTGCACGGGCCCGGCCCGGCCCGCAGGCCGGGCTCGGGCCGGGTAGCACACATTTTCTCGCGCCCGGGCCGGGCTCGGGCTAGAACGAAAAATGTTTCGGGCCTTGCCGGCCCGAGCCGGCCCGAGCAGTGCCTAAGGCACGGCAGTGGTGTGACGCTAATTCTAAATTGTTGATAGCAAGAAGTTTTCCCATTGATATTTGAGGTTAAGTGAAAAGAAAAAAAAGCGAAGTGCAGTGTCACTATGACGCCGTTAAAAACATGATAAATAGACGATTCCGCTCAGAAAGCCTTCACATCAATTATAAAACAGACAGTCTGGGCAGCATAGTGGGAGAGAGCAGGCCAGACGAGGGCACTCCAGACACACAATACAACATGCTTTTGTTGCCTTTGTTCTGTTTGTTTTATTTTAAAAAATAAAACAAACAGAACAAAGGCGACATAGACTTCGCACTGTCTACTGTTGCCACCTCCGTGGTAGCAAGCGGCTCCTCGATCACGACGCGTGGCCCTGCATTCCAAGCGCCTGGGCCTCCACAAGAAGCGGGAGACTGAAGAGTGGGAGTACAGCTCTTTATTTTGAGTGCACACGTCGAATACACTGCTGTGTACAGGATGGGGGTTGGTGGAATAGGCACGAGAGAGGAGACGCGGGGAGAAGCAGTCATTCACAAAACAACACAAACACATCCCCTGAGGCTGGGAGCCGTAAAGATTCCGTCGCCGGGGTCCGCCTCACAGAAGTTCCACGAAGGGTCGTGCGGCCCGCGTCGTCGCTTTGTCTCGAACGGTTGCCGGAACCCCCCCCCTTGGCGCACATGCGCGGCCGCAGCGTCGTCGGGATGCTACGGGTCCGTGGAGGGCGAAACCAAACCCTACTGAAGCGGTTCCTCGACTTCAGAAAGCAAGCTGTCACCCAAAAATGCCGAGGCAAGGCAGACAAGATCAGCTGCTGCCTTCAAGGTCCGCACATCCCCATTCTTTTGCCGAAAGTAGGAACGCCGGACGCCCACATGTTTTCATATGGGCGGTATAGTCACAAGCGTGCAGAGTTTCGGGGACCAATTTTCAAAGCAGAGCCAATGTTTCGGATAAAAAGTTTTAAAACCATGATTCAAGGCAGAAAAGAAAACAAACGCAGACATAATAATGCTGCCTTCATCACTGAAGGGAAAAACAGAAATGAAGTCATGAAAGCGGACACGTCATCTGCTCAAATTTCAGGCGTGTTCGTGTATGAACCCGAATTGAACCCATGGCGCAATCTCCGAGTTCCTTTAGCAACAGATAGTAAAAGCAAAATGCTGTCAAATATTCCAGCAGTAAATGTACGTAAACTTAGTCTGTTGAGTCAACACTAACAAAATCCTAATTATGTTATTGTGATCACAGTATTTCCCATTCATTGCTTTATGTAGTCGCTTTATGCTTACGCTTTTAGGTTAAAAACAGCAAACGTTTTCGGGCTCATGTTTATAGCCTTTTGGACTCGGGCTGATACTTATAAAGTCTGGCGGGCACGGACTTATTTCATTTAAATTCTACCGGACTCCGGGCCGGGCTCGGGCTCACATTTTAAAAATTTGTCGGGCTCGGGCCGGGCTCGGGCTCCCGTTTTAAAAACTTGTCGGGCCCGGGCAGGGCCCGGGCCGTGTCTCTACCGGGCCGGGTTGGCCCGGGCCTAGAAATTCCGGCCCGTGCAGTGCTCTACTGTGTCACCCCTCAGCGCAGAGGGGGCCTCCGGGAGGATGGCCACGCATGGCGGCCGTATGTCCCAGCAGAGTACCGACACCTGTCCATCTTCGAAAGCTTCGGTGCTCAAGACTTTCCAATATCGAAGCGAATAACGCAAAATTGGATTTGGCTTGGAATCGAATTGCAGTATATTTAGAAATGTGGGATAAGTTTTGGAAGAGTGCTATTTGAAAGTGCATCAACATGCAGCGCCATTCTGCGCTTTCCCGCACACAGGCCTTCACACAGGCTTTCCCGCATTACTCTAGTGACGGAGGTGCTGCTGGACAGCGCCTGGATGGCAATGGCGTCGGGCCAACTCCGCCCTTGTGCTTCTCCCATACAGGGAACTGTTTTCCCTCTATTCCATAGTCAACTGTGGGCTTTCTCATGTTGTTGACCAGGGCAGGGTGCCGAAGCAAGTGTGCATCTCTTTCGGCACCCTGTGGGTGAGAAGGCGCAGCCGTGTGCTGGCGTAGCTTGCTCACCTTGGCCCGAGGGAACAGAAGGGAACGTTCATACTGGCACACCCTTCGCTCAAGGCGGAAGCCACACTTGAGATGCGGCGCAGGGAGCGAGTCCTGCGAAGAAGGGTGGCGCTGTGCTATGCACCGAGCTTCCGTGCTAGAAATGACATGAGAATAGATGAAAGTTGACCCCGTATGAAATACATTACAGCAAAGCCTGCTGACAGGAGACACTCAAGGGACCCGGGATATTGTAGAAACACAGGTTGACAAAAGTATGGCCTAAGAAACTCCTTCTTTCTTAACGTGTGTAGGTAACGCCCTCTGCAAGCGCCCCCGTTCTCACAGTGCCATTAATGGGCACCTGTCAGCCTCCACTGCTGATGCCGTCGGCCCGGCCTCCTCCGGTTCATCGCATGATCTGTGAACTCCTCAGACCCCGTCTGCACACGCAAGCTCCTCCTCCTGGAACCTCTGCGGTCTCTTGTTCGAGGGCCCAAGCTTCATCCTGAAGGCCCCTCTTCCATCATGTCTTTTCTCAATAGGGAAGCCAAAAAAGTTGTCCCTAGAGTGTCACTTGTATGCAATGTTGTTCACTTGGCAAACAGGATGCAAATGTCTCTTATAAGCACGAGTCTCTTTGCTATGCAGCTGGACAGCGCATTTGAGCGGACACACAACACCGCTCATCGTAGCCCAGACAACAACGCAGCTCTTTCTTTCAGGGATGCCTGTCCTACACAGCACAGTCCATTTATGATGATACTCAATACACCGGGAAATTCCATTGTTGTGACCGGTTATCGTTCATTCCATTGTTATAACCGGCTTTAAAAAATGCTCTTAGGCAGAGCTCACGAGCACTGAGTGGGCATAACCACAACAGAAGAGCACACAAGAACTCAAAAGTTGTGACACTTTGACGATCGTGGTACTGGCGGCAGTCCTGTTCAGTAGGTGTAACTGATAAGCGACTCAATGGACGGCTCTGGGTGGTACAACCGTCCTTCTCCCCGACAACCTCAGCCGCTGCTTCTTCGCAGAATTGTCCACGGCCAAATAGTCACTGCTTCCCATGCAATGTGATCCCGCAGCTGGGACGTGTCTGTTGTGGAAACGGGTTCGCTTGGCTGTCCTCCGGGACCTGTTTGACTTCGTGCGGGGCACAAGACTTGAGGCTCCCCGGGAGCTGTTCTTAAGATTGCCGCCCGCCCCAGCCGCGTCCATTGGTGCTGGGCGAGAATGTGGGGCTGACGCTGCGTGCAGGGTGGCTTTTTTCCCTGCTCTCCGTCGAATTCTGCGAGCCACTCTTGGAAGAGCTTTCTGGCCTTCGTTGGTGCTGGGGCGCTGTGAAGCAGCGTGGCTTGCCAGTCACAAAGGGCTCTCGCTCCCGTCGTCCATGTTCGCGCACAAAAGCACGGCCACTGGGACCTTCGAGTGCCGTCACACGCGTTTCCTTTGAGTGTCTTCTTGGGCAGGAGCTGTTGGAAGAGCGCAGTTTCCAGCACTGTATACGTCCTCAAGGTGCCTCAGCACCTCAGGTTGCTTCTCGTCCAGAGAAGCAGTTCTGTGATGCTCCGAATTTTGCAGCTCACTCAATAAAATGGGTATTTGAAATACTTCCTTGCCACTGGTGCCACCAGGGGTTATTGGGCTGTAAAATTAGTTCCAGCTGATGCATCAAAAAACCGCTCCATTTATGGCATTCACCAGGGCTCGTAGTATGAGAAAATATAAAGACTACAGTTTTATGACTACCGTATTTATTCGAAAATAGGTCGAGCACGAATATAGGTCGACCCCCTAAAAATTGAAGTCGCCGAAAAAAAAAATAATATATTCGATTATAGGTCGACCCATACTTTAAGAAAAAAACTTGAGGAAACTTTTTAAAACTCCCCTTTATTTACAACGCGGTCACCTCACTGGTCGGAGCCACACACTGCGTCGTCGTCGGAACTTGCGCCGCATGCGCCGCAGTTCATTACCCACCCCCGCCCCCGACTGGCTTTGAAGGCTGAACGGCCAATCCCGCCTCGCAGCGCTAACTGTTGAGCTTTGGTCTGAATATCTTCGCAGGACACTCGGTGTCCTTTCGCACGCTCCTCTTCCACGTGCAGCCGGAGTTTTTTCTCGAGAGCATCAGTGCCTCCCACCACGAAACGCACGACGCAGTCCCCTACAAGCAAAAAGTTCGTCCCGCTGTTTCCGCCATCCCCTGATCAGCTTTTCATTAACGACTAACTCTCGCTGAGCAGCGCAGTTGTTCAAGTTCTCAGCAAACAGGATCACCCGGCGCTTAAAGTCCGACGTGACATCGCGAAATGCGCACGAGAAAAACGTTGTGTGCGGAAATCACAACGAAGCAAACACAAAGAAAGCGCATGAAACGGAGAACGGGAGATAGTAGAGACAGCGAGCGAAGCAGGCAACGCCGTTCCGTTCACGAGGTGGCTACGCTAGGTGGCGAAAGTCACCTTTACCCCCAACCTTACCCCCACCTCACGCTAGCCGTTACCGCCGCTCCGAAGTCACCAAGCCAAGCCAATCTGGCTCTCTAGCCAAGTACGTAAGCTCGCTCGTGCGGTTCGGCCGCAGGTAATGCGCGATAGCCGGCAGTGACTGTGGGTGGTTTTCTTACGCTGATTGTTTTGTTATTTTTTCCTTTATTTTCTTGCCTGTCTTTGTTCTAGATGCTCCGCGCTGCCGCCTCAAATTGAGGAGCGCCGGGCGCGACGGAGAAACGGATCGCTCGGTGCGCTCGCCATATTTGATCACGACTATAGGTCGAGGTTCTTCGGTCACGATTATAGGTCGACCCTCAATTTTTAAGCACATTTTCGGAAAAAAAAGGTCGACCTATATTCGAATAAATACGGTAACACTGCTTTGTCTAACACTGCTTTGACTTCCTTGCCACTGGTGCCACCAGGGGTTATTGGGCTGTAAAATTAATTCTAGCTGATGCATCAAAAAACCGCTCCATTTATGGCATCCACCAGGGCTCGTAGTATGAGAAAATATAAAGACTACAGTTTTATGACTAACACTGCTTTGTCTATTGTTGACAATAGACAAAGCAGTGTTAGTCATAAAACTGTAGTCTTTATATTTTCTCATACTAAACGTGGCTATCTCCAATTATCTTGGGAACTACTTGACCAACTCAAAAATAGTGGCTGGCCCTCGGTACCGAGTATGTCCGATCATGCAAGCGAAGCCCAGCTTCTTCTGTTTACGAACTTTGCTAGACAGAGGGCACCGCTAAGTGAGCACCGCTTTGTTGACGTCCAGAAAGGCCACAGCCGTCACTGTTTTGTTTTGCGCACATCCTTGTGTCGTGATTTAGCCCCGCGTTCGTGAACCTGGGAGGGTAGGGGTACCCTCCAGCTGAGAGACGACATGTAGCGTGCTGGTGGTGACGGTGACTGACTGCGAGCAGCCCAGCTCGTCGGTGTTTATTGGTCAGCCGCCCACAATGTTGCCCACCGAACCTGGTGGGGCCACTGAACTTAGCGGCCAATGAATATCAGGGTTGGGGGGCACCACACACTTGTCACACCCCTCACCCCCAAGTTTGTTTGTCCTACACAAACACCAAACAACACCTGTCACCCTGGCGAGTAACGGTTCGGCGGTCTCCGCTGTCTCGCACTCCGCCTGAGCACAGGTGTCGAAGCAGTTGTGGCAGCATTGGGTGCCGCCTGTGTCATTCTCGCACCGTCCGCCAGCCTGGCAGGTGTCGCAGGACTTGCACGTGGCGCCACAGTGGCGCGAGTAGCACCAGCCCCTGGTGCTGTGCTGGCAGCGGTCGGTGTGGTTGGATCCCCTGCCTGCTGGCTTCCTGAAGGGGCGGCTGAGGTTGCCAGGCGAGGCCTCACATGGTCCGCGTGCCGGTGCCACATGGTCCCGTCCGACATGCGAACAAGCAGTGATGACACACTGGCAGGAGAGACCACGTGCCCGGCAGACCAGGGTGGACCAGGCCGGAAGTTCCTGGCGAAGACCGGAGCCCCAGACTCCGGCAAGGACCCAGGAAGGAGTCCAGGCTGAGGTAGTGCGGCGGGCCCGTGGCCAGGCAGCCCGGCTGCGCCAGCAGGGGCGCCAGCACCTGCTCGGGCGCGTACGGGTCCCCGCACAGCATGCACAGCATCAGCCGCAGGTCCGGCCGGGGCCCCACGGCCGCGGGCAGCGCCTGGTAGATGTGCAGCCGGCCCGCCCGCCGCTCGATGCTCTCCACCAGCGCGCACAGCTCCTGCTCCAGCCGCACGGGGTCCAGGCCGCCGCCCACGTCCACGAAGGGGCACTGCAGGCTCTTGGCCCGGTTGATGCCCTCCTCGCGCAGGAAGTCCTCCTGGCCCGCAAACACCATGACCAGGGGCAGGCCGTGGAAGGGCAGCCGGTTCTCCTGCTCCAGGTTGGCCAGCGGGGTCTTCTCGAGGCTCTCGCGGATGTACTCCAGGCCCGGCTGGCTGGCGTACACGCACAGGCAGCCGTGGGGCAGGGGCTCCGTGCGGAACGAGTTGTGCGGCAGGCCCACGTCGCCGTCGATGATCCTGAAGTCCAGCGCGTACTGGGCCTTGTCGTCGAGCCGGAAGCCCTGCGGGTGCGCCTGCCGCATGGCTTGCGCCACCTGCTGGGCGCTTCCCCCGGCGCCCAGCACCACCAGGTGCAGCAGGCGGCCGCTGGCGCCCAGCACCCCGCCGCCGTTGGTGCCGGCCCCCCGCCGGTGCAGCAGCTGCTCGATGACGCCGTCCATGCAGTCGGGCTGGGCGGGGCAGTGCTCCCTCTGGCACATGAATACTTGCCGCCGTGCAGTGTGTCCCCACCCCGGGCTGGAACAGGGCCTCGAACTTGATCAGGAGGCTCGGGACGTCTTCCACCGCACGCACTGCTTCCTGGTACTCCGGCAGCCGCACGCCCAAAGCCTGGATCCAGTTCCGGCCCAGCAGCGTCAGTGACGGCCCCTTGGTCAGGTACAGGGAGGAGAGCAGGAGAGCGAAGACGCGGGTCCCGCAGCTGGCCAGGAAGATGTCGCGCTGTTTTGCCTCGGGTGTGTCGTTCGCTCGAAAAAACACGCCGACTTGTTCCTCGTGGACCGGCCAGGCGCACCCTTCACCGTCGAACGGCTCGAGCCTCCCGTACAGCGGCATGGCGTAATGGCGGCTGGCTTGAGGGGGTGGTGTCTCGGCGTTCTCGGTTGCGGCGCTCTTGGTGGCTCGGCCCTCATCGCCAGTGTCACGATTTAGCCCCACGTTCGTGAACCTGGGAGGGTAGGGGTACCCTCCAGCCGAGAGACGACATGCAGCGTGCTGGTGGTGACGGTGACTGACCGCGAGCTGCTGTGCTCGTCGGTGTTTATTGCTCAGGCCGCCCACAATGTTGCCCACCGAGCCTGGTGGGCCACTGAACTTAGCGGCCAACAAATATCAGGGTTGGGCGGCGCCACACACTTGTCACAGAAGGCCACGGCCGGGCTGGAGGAGCGGCAAACGCGCACTTTCATATGGCCTGCGCTTCGGGTATAGTTCCCACCTTTCACCACCGCTAGTTTGTGGCGCTGCGGACCAACCCTCGCCGGTTGACCTACAACAAGGGCGGGGTAGAGCAACGGCGGCGCTCGCACATTTGCCACTGCCCTAGCCCTGCCGTGGCTACAGGTGATACCTGTCCGTGTAAATTTACATGTGCGTCATTAAAATAGGTGACTCCTTCCCCCCTTCTGCATTTTTGGTGTAATAGGGTCAAACAGCCTAACATTATCACTCGGAAGCGCCTAATCAAAAAATTGAAAGACACATTTTAACTCGGGGCACATGAAGAAAAATATGCGAGGCCTTCATATCTTATCAGCGACTGTATTATATGAAAATGGTGAGGCAGGCAATAAACGCGGCATTTTCCGTGACTGAAATATCAGTTCTTATTTTTCCTTTCGGATGATGCCTTGGTTTGCACATGGAAAGGGCACGACCAGTGACGCGAATGATTTCCCGTCGAGGGAGAGACGGGTATCGGTTAGCTGAAAGTGTTTCTGCTGTTCACGCTCCGGTCGGTCTGAGCGGACCGCAGGTAGCGGAGCGCACTGTCAAAAACATACAGCTAAAACTCTTAATCATGCAACTGAAGCACACAGCCAGTCTTCTTTTTGGTGAGATATAGCAGCGATGGTATTCCGCGGTCGATCCAAAACACGTGCGGCAAGCGTTGTCGGCTTGCTCGGCCAGAGGCGATGCGTCGACTAAGAAAAGAGAGGGTTGGGAGAGTAGAGGGTTGGTACGAAGCGCCCTCATTCTGTCAAGAATCTGCTGTATCGTTTCCTTGTTGGGTGCGCAGGCCATATGAAAGTGCGCGCTCGCCGCTCCTCCAGTCCGGCCGTGAGAAGGCGCAGCTTTCCTTCTGCGCGTTGCTTCTTTTCTCTCTCTCTCGGTCGATAACACTCCGTCCTGTCGCCGTTGCAGCGCATTCCGCAAACTTAAGCCACTTGATAGACGCCTTTGCAAGGGCGTGGGCACAGTGCCAAAAGCAGGCGGCAGGCCATGACGGTGCGGCTCGGCCTACCCAGTGTTGCGCGGAGGCGTGGTAGATGGCGCTGCGCTCGCTCGGCAAAATTGACTGCACGGAGCCTATGCTGGCAAGTTTTGCAGAATTTGCTTGAAAATTAAAAGAAGTTGTTAAAGGAGCCATGAAGAGAAAATAGTACTGGGTTTAATTTGAAAGAACTAGAATTCAGTATCTCACTCAGCTCCATTACAGCCACGAAAGATGTTTTTTTAATGAAAATAAGCAAGAAGAGTTTAAAAACTTTCAAATTTTGTGCCACAGTGACATGTTATGAGCAAGAATGACGTCATACGGGCCGACAATAAAACATAATTTTCAGTGCGTTAACTGCATGTTAGCATTCAAGTGATGCGGTCAAATGGAACTACTAGAGGCCGCATTACAGACGTCCAGTCATGTGTTGTCGCGACAGGTCAGTTAGCGGCCGCCAATTGCACAAACAAGGTTCCGTGACGTCGTAGAAAAGTTGCGGAAAATTGGCTAGGGGGTCGCCACGGCTTCACACGTTTTCTTTAAAATATCTCCGTTATTTGTTCGAAGATTGCGATGATATTGGTATCATTGTTAAGCAGTCTTTCTAATAAACCCAACTTGTAATTTGTCTTCATGGCTCCTTTAAGTGGCGTTCATTTGAGTGGCTAAAAAAAGAATGACTGAAAAGTACGTTGCGATGCGGTTGGATTTGTGCATGTTTTGTGTATAGTGCGGCACCACTTAAGATGCGCATTTTCGCGGCTCCCGTGATGTAGGTTACTAGCCGTCTCCACTGTACTATGTGCAGCAGGAGCCTGTTGGCGCAGTGGCTGCCAGGACGCACGGTTGCAAACGGGAATGCGGGGAAATTGTGTGCATGTCTTGTTTTATTGACACACTGCAGGGGTGGAACGTTGGGCGCCAAACTTGTCTTCCTGCGCCATCATGCGCAGCACCGCGTCTGTTGCGCCAACTCAGCACCGTCCTGCGCCCCACAGCCTGAACTCAGCCACGACATGCGACGGCCGCCGTGCCTCAGGACTTGGCTGAAACATTGTTGTTTTTTGGTTTCAATGCACCTACGGAAGTTCTCCTTTGCTTAGCTGTAAGGCCGCAGACACTGCACGCCTCCTCCGCCTTTGTGTCGCATTTGCACCGTTTTGTTTTTTTGCTCATGCTGGCTGCTGTGCCACAATAAAATTGAAAATGACCCAAAGTGGTTGAAATGCTTTTGTCAAACAGATAGGAGACAGACTAATATTCACATGAAAGGTTGGAGGTTATTGGAGGTGAACTTCAATTTAGTCGACCATTTTTGACGAGTGTAGCTGCAGGACAAACAGGGTCTCACTTCCTAATTCAGTTCACCTTTGTTGTGAGGTAATTTCTCATTTTCGCCTGGGAACTTTGGAGTTAGCTCTGCTTATGTTCAGGATGGTCCAGCATAAATTATGCCTTCTCTCATTATGTAGTCAACTCTCGCAACTCCGTGATGGGTGAAGACAACGCCATGTTCTGCTGTGTGCGCACTGAAACCGCTGTTCGATAGAAAAAAATGCAGGCAGCCACCTTGCTTTATGCAGTGCGGTCGCGAGTTCGCCTAATTAAGGGGGGACGTGGCAAGTAAAATGACTTTTTTGTTTATGGACCAAATTGAATCAAGTTAGAAGCATTTGTGTAGCTAACCATTCCAACAACAAAACTGGAATCAGTTTAAAGATACCATCTGAGTTAAAAAACTAATCACCTGAAACTTGAAATCGGCATAATTAACTAATTATGTAAGAAGTCAACAAGATTTTTACATCAGTGTGATCGGAAGTGTCTATTCTGTGCAAGGAAGCTATCGGATTATGGCATTATAATGAAAAAATTGCCCGAAACGGAGTGGCATAACATGTTGCACAACTCTAAACTTACACCCCATAGACGAAAACTGACTGCATTTTTGTGCTCAGGATGTTGAAATACACTCAATGTGTAAATCTCAAGCACATAGGCTAAAAAATAACAAAAATGTCCTCAAGACCAGTGTCCCCCCTTAATTAACTGCATAAAATCTCCTAATTTGCATGAATTGGGTCCATAAATAGCAAGAATAGTTTTTCTTGCCGCGTGCCCCCTCAACACTGCCGCCTAGCAGACACGAAGCGAGGCCTGTGCGCCGGTCTTCTTGGACTCTGCGCGGGAGGTACCTATGTGCCCTTTGCTCGGCGGCGATGACGGGGCGCCCTCGCTCTTTCCCGGTGCTCCACAAGGCCATTCAGGCTGCTCCACGCCTGCTACAAGAGGGCCCGGTCCCAGCACTGCTCCCAGACCACCGGGTTGCACCCCTATGCGGAGCCTGAAGCAGGAGTGGGCGAGCGTGGAAGGACAGTTCAATGGACTATTGAATGGACAGTGCAGTAATGCGGTATTTGCACATCTAGACACGGGCTTCTATAAACGTAAGAGCTGAGTATGCAAAACTTGGCCATGACAAACTTAAGGGGCAGCAGTGCACTTGTTGCAGTGTAGGACAGCAGAGAAACATGTAGGACAGTGGGAAACATTTTTACTGCAATGCAAGCAGTAAGGAAACAATTATGGGAGTTCTTTTTGGAATGCAAGTGCAGAGTTGCAGTCAAGCACACTAAATGGCAAAGCATTCCAGTCAGTTGCTGTGATTGGGCAGCAGCGCCCCCGTGAAAGCTTCTCGAGGGCTGGGCTCGGTCACTGACAGCCGGGGTGAAAGAGGTGACATCTGTGCGAACAAAGGCCTGGCCTGCTTGGGGCACCTCGTGATGCAGAGGGAAATGGTGCACCTTTCAGCAGCAGACGAGGCATCGTGGGAGGAGTAGAAACGTGGGATGTTCCAGTTGAGAGGAAAAGTTGTCCTGGTCCACCTTTAGTGTATCTCTGCGGCTTTCTTAACGGTCCTGGCGACCTATGGAGGTTAAACTTTGGTTCGCCCTTGGTGCGTGCGTAGCAGGGGGTGCGCTGGCAGAGGAAGACCACGCTGGTCTCGGGTGGCCAGGTGGCGTCTGCTGCCAAAGAAGCCACTGGGCATGATCGGCATGTCACTGCGCAGCCCTGCAGCCTGCAGAGTCTGTGTGGGTGGGTTTCCACTGGGACACTGTCTGGCCTCTCCCCCGCAACGGGCGCCTGCCGTTCTCGCTCTGTGGCCCAGGGCCAGGAGGGAAGGAAGCCGCTGGTGCATTTCCCCGAAAGGGCAGGGCTGAGAGGGACAGCCAGAGGAAGGGATGCGCACAGTGTTTGCACGCTGGCTGGGTGTGTTGCTCGCACCCAGGTGTCGCAGGCACGTTTCTCGCTTGCCCCCTGTTTGTTGTGCAGGACGGCTACCAGCAGCTGGCCATGCTGCCCCCGCAGGCCCTCAAGGGCGTCATCCGGGTGCGCTTCATCAACGAACAGGTCAGTGGGTCAAGGCAGCATTGCTGTCCAAATGCGCACCTGGGGGAAGCCACTGCTTAGTGTCCTGTGTACTTCTTCTTCGTCCACGTCTATTTTTCGCCAGTAAAATGCAGTCAGATAACCAACTAGCCCAACTTTATGCCTTAATCGTGGGAGCTTGTTGATTGCCACGGATATAGGCACGAAATAATGGGTCTGTTCGCATGTACAAGGCCCATTGTGTGCAATGGCCATTGGTCTAATATTAGCGCATTAGCCCAACAGTTCCTTTGTTGCCGTGGGCAAGTTCAAACGAAGCAGTTTTGTCGCCCGGTGGGCATAAACATGTGGCTGATTGTGTAGTCCTGCAGGAAGCCCCCCACTGCATAGCTGCAGTCGAAAAAGCTATTCACACCTGCACGGCCCTTGTTGGTGCAGTTGACCAGTTGAGAGTCGGCTGGGACCCACCACTGCCATCATGGTCTTCTTGAACCATCGCCATTTTGACCATGTCTTGGCACGGCAATAGCAGCGCACTGTTGCCTGCTTCTTTTATTTCCTGAAAGCAGCGGGTGGAAGTTGAAACCAAAATAACCGTGCCTGCATTGTACTTCACCTGCGGAGAACAAGCGCGATAGGCTTAGGCATGCACTAAGCCATGCACCAAGTGCCTCTTTTGTGCTAATGTTCTTTTTCAGAGACGTACAATTGAGTGTGCAGAATTTGTGTGTGTGTGTCCTGGAGGTCCGGCCACCTTGCTTGCACGCAAGTGCTTTCAGCATCGGGCCTGTAGATCGGGCCTGTGTACTTGAGCAAGCAGAGGGCCCAGAGCGGTGCTGGCTAGAGCTCTGCGGCATCCCCGGCGCAGGGCCTGGACGAGGCGGGCATTGACCAGGACGGCGTGTTCAAGGAGTTCCTCGAGGAGACCATCAAGCGCGTGTTCGACCCCTCCCTCAACCTCTTCCGGGTAAGTGTGGCAAGCGGGGGAACACAGCGTATACAGTGGAACCCCGGTATACGACTGCTGCCAAAAGACTGCGCGAAAGTGTCGTAGGGATCAGGGTACGGGTAAATGTCGGCCTAGTGGATGGTCTGACGCAACAGGTGGGCTAAGAACTTATTTAACTGCTGTATACCCTCAGCTAAAATGCGAAGTTTCAAAGGAAAAAGAAACGTCCATCTTGCACCCCACGGCGTCTGCCCTAGCCCGCCAGCACTGCGCCTCGCACACGCGAGATGTGCTGGCAAGGCTGACGCGGCCGAGCAAATTGGGAGGGGCAGAGGTGAGCGTGGGGAACTGCTGCCAAGGCCACGATTGCACGCGGCAAGAGGGGGAGCGAGCGCCTTGAACGGCACACACTGGGTTCGAGCTGGCAAGGAAAGCGGGCGGTCCCCGTGGGGTTGCAGCGTGTCGGCTGGATGGGAGCTTCACATTCACGGTCCGCCGGCCACCTGGACTTTGGCTTCTCACAGTTGGCATTCTGCTGCCGCATGGGACCGTTGAAGGTGAACTGCCACGTGCCTCTGGGCGTGCATCTATTCGGCAGGTGGTCTTGGCAGCGACAAATAAAGAAAGGCTGGGACAAGGCGGCGAAGCGGTGTTTTACACCACTTTGGAAAAAAGCCGGTTTATCCCCACCAGGGTCCATCATGTGAAGCAGACCGCATTGTTTCTGTAAGAAGTTTGCCGGGACCACAGTGGTCCATCGTAAGGAGCGGGTCGTCATAAGACCGGGGGACGTACTATCGGGGTTCCACTGTAGTTGTGTTTTTCTTTTTTTCTTTTTCCGTGTTTCCCCGTGTCAAGTATGCAGTCAAGAGTGTGGGCACATGGTAAAGTAGTGCTTGAAACAGGACGAAAGCAGAGAAGGCACACACGACGGCGCTAACTCGCAACTAGGGTATAATAATTTTTTTCTCTTTCTGTGTGTGTAAACAGAAACATTTTTAACTTCTCTGAAGTGTAGTTGCATTAGTGGGCAAAGCAGCGTTTAGCTCCTCTTAGTTTCCCATGCCGGTGATGTTCTATTTCTTTTTCATTTGTCTGAAGTCTTGTTAGATATAAAATGAAGGCAAACTTTTTATTACTATTAGGCGAAAAAGGGAACATCTCTAGTCTTCTCTGAATTGTTTCTCACGTCAGCAGTGGTGCTGTCATAACACAAACATTTTTCATTCGTCTCAAGTTCAGCCAGGTGTAACTATTCAAAGCATTGGTTATCTCTAGCTTTAAAACAAACCTCACTGATGCCGTCTGTAGTCCATCCAAAATGCACTGCACTCTGATCATGGGTGAGGTGAAGAAAAACTTCCCCTTTCATAGGAATCGGTAAAACACAAAAGTGAACTGTGCAGCGAAATCTGCAGCTGAGCACGACTTGCAAGTCGGCTGCTGTCTTGTGGGTGTGCTTGGCGAGCGACGTCCTGCTGGCGGGTCGCTTCGGCAAAGGTGTACTGGCGTCATTTCCGTGATCGATATGACGTCAGGGAAATCTTGGGGTATCCTGGCATAAAACACTTTCGTGTTAAAATATAAAACCCGAAAATGAACAACCGTAAGTATGACGTACTCTTTAGTACTAAAGGTTGCTTCCCCGCAAGAAGCGCCCTTTACAGGCCGCTTGCTTCGTTGTACTGGTGTCACTTCCATTGGATTTGGAGAGGGGTGCATGGATGGGCAAAAGTAGACAGAAAATGCCTTCTGACGACGGTGGGTAAATGCTACGGGAGGTCATGGGATGCCCGTGTGGTAAAGTGTGGGATTTGAGGGTTGGTGTGCTGCGTGGAGTGTCGGAATGACCCAATGGCCAATGCCTCATCTGAGGAAGTGCGGGCGGGACCGACGACGAGAAGGAAGAAGAAGACGGAGGTGCGCGAAGGAGGAACGGAAAAGACGAAGCTGCTCGTTCCCATGGTTTTCGGACCTCCGGGCCGGCAAGCGGGCCTGGCGTGCCCGAGGAGCATGCTGACAGCCCCGGTGCCCGCATGCCTGGGAGCCTGATAGTGTGTGCGCTCAAGGCTCGGCATCAACAGTCTCGCCCGGTCACCTAGACCGAGTGGCGTAGGATGCCGGCGGGACGTAAACTTTTTGTGTCTGCAACTGTCCGCGTGTCCTGTGAGGTAGTCGCAAGTATGCTGTTTCGGTGTGTTTTTGCGTAATCGGAAATGTATCGGAACGAGTCATTAGATCTGGTGTGAGGTGCTGGTTGGACCTCTGACCCTTACAGCCCATATGAGCAAAGTACTAGAGAGCACAGTTGCAGTGCAGTAAACTGTCCCGATAATCGTCTGCTTGCTTATGGGGTGATTTGTTTGGTGCCCAACTGGCTTTATACGTAGCAGCGACCTGCCCACGCTTGGCGATGCTGCATGCCGAACTGGTTATTGACTTTTTTTAGTTCTTGCCGTAGCCACCGTGTTCTGAATTTGATCCCCATTTCTCCGCTGTATGCGCGTTTGCTCACCTGTCATCATTTCGTCTTTTTCTTGGTCAGGTGTACTCAGCCCTTGGCGATATGGGGGAAGTGCACGCCCTAAAGGCGCCATGAAGACAAAATACAAGTTTTATTCGAAAGGTTTTGTGTTGTATAGTGTCCCCAGCGCTTGCGTGGGAGCAAATGATGCCGTATTCACTGAGAAATTAATCAATTTAGGTTAAATTTTTGGTTCTCCTGTCAAATCATGTCTTTTGGTGAAGTCTACAATAAAGTCATAGCGGTTCATATACAAACGAACTTCCACTGCACCATTCAGCTCTGCAGCCTTGCTTGCCGTCAAACCTACCAGATGGCGCTAGCTACTTAGCACTCCGCCGTTGCTTTCTTTTTGATCGTATTTACGCCTGGCTTGTTTTTGTTATGGTAGAAAGTAATTGCTTAGTGAAAAATGGAGTATGCGTGACAAACAGGGCCACGTAGGGAAAAGTTGATTACGTCATTCGGCAATCGTCGTATAAGACAACGCCAAAGCGTTGGGCTGCTGTGCAGCTAAAACAAGCATAGTGCGCCCAGTACCAACAGCAGCGCGCATTGGTACTTCTATGTTTACGTGTATTTTCGTAACTTTTGCTGTTTACCGCACCATTCCTACTGCTGTAAAATGGATATGCACTACATTTAGGCGCAAATAGCCCGTTCAGCAAGCTCTGCCTAATTTGCGTTTCTTTTGCTGGCCTCTGCCAGTCACAGAGCTGGCTGGTACAACATCATAGGTTCTGTTGCGGGAAATGAGCGAGTGGGTGGCATGGCCTTTACCTTTTTTTCCTAATTATAAAGCTTATTTGAGCGAAGTTCATGTTAAAAGTGGTGTCAGTATGATTCTAACGAGGCAATCTTTTGAATGAACCAAGCTTGTGTTTTGTCTTCATGCCTCCTTTAAGCTGTGGAGTCCACTTATACCAATACCGGGTGAAACAATATATCGGACAAGGATGAATGACTGTGGCACCGTCCGTTTTCGTATCTGTTTTAATAAGGTAAAATACAACCCTTATTATAATGCTCCGGGGCCATGATATCGGATATAACGAGTGGATCTGGTGACAGCGCGCATCGACAATCAGAGCTGCCGCCGCCTTCTGTCCACCCCTCAGAGAACGAGTTGACTGGGCCACTTATGAGGAAGGGAGAGGAGGAGAGCTGTTTTCTCTCCGAACCCCGCTCACGAACTCACTCGCCCGTTCGCTTATTACATTCACCTGTTGTGTCAAGTGCGCACTGCTTTGAACGTGACTGTGTGCCTGTTCAACTGGCTCAGTTTTTCTGCGAAAGGGAGGTTAAGACCGATGTCTGAGTGGCAGGCCATCATAAGAGGCCATCATTGCGCGGATACAAGTTCCAGACAGTGGTTGAGTAGCCCACTTGGAAGCGCCTTTGCAGGAGGCATCATACAGCCCCCCAGGGACTTTGTTTTTGCCCAGGACCTTTCACTCAGCTAGGTAGAGCACATGTTGATGCCCTTGAGAAAGATGTGCGCCAGCTTCGTGTGAAGCCCACTGGCTGTGGTATCTTTTCTGCAGACAAGTAGTAGTACGACCTTGCTTGCATGCAAATGAAATGGTCTAACCTCTGTTTTGTCTGTTTTCCTTTGCACTTGTGGCAATTATCGGTTGTAACGACGGGTTTTTCTTGGCACTTGGCCCCGCAGGGGGCACCTTGTGTACTCAAGGTGTTTTGGTGAGTAGCGCCACCACGGTCCCGAGCTCCGCAGGGGTGCTTACTGCCGTAGGCACTTGGTGTCTTGCAACACCACGGACCCGAGCACATGTGGGTTGGACCCACCCACGTCCCGGCTGTGCGTGGCTTTGCCGTGTCCGGGGAAAAGGGGAACCTGGCGGCTGAGCCAAAGTTGGGGTGGTTTTGGACCTTTACGGCCCCCCAGCAGCGGCAACACGCCACTTCGGCCCCCGCTTCTCGCAGACGGTGCCCCCGGTCTGACCCGCCCGGGGGGAATCAGCCAGTCGCCTTTTCCTGTCCTCCTCTCAGCTCTTTCTCTTTCCTATTTCCTTTCCTAACACTGTCCTGTCATCTCATTTCTTCCTTATTTCTAAGTTTTTCCAGGCGGCGAGGGTTAATCCTGTGCAAAGACGTCACCCTCGATCCCGAGCATAGGATTATAGTGGCAAGGTACGGCTAGCGTGTTAAGTCACGTTCCCTTGTTGGGCTCGGTGGTGGGCGGCCGGCCTTGCTACCGAATGTACACCATGTATTTATGGCTTCTTTTTCCATCCCAAGAAAACCTGATCGGTCCCTGAAAAGGGGCCGCACCGAAGTACTTAGCATCAGAGCAGCTCCACCTGTCGAAACCTTTAACAAATACCTTGTGGTACACTCCGAAGAAGAAAATGCACCCCTAGCAAAAAAATCGGTGTTCCTCATTGCAAAATGCCGCGAGAACATTGTTGGGAAAGACTACCATGCAAAAAAACTTGCCTCAGGTGACCTGCTGGTAGAAGTACAAAGAAAAAACCAAAGTGAAAACCTCCTGAAACAGGACACCCTGGCTCAACTAAAAGTGACGGTCACGCCACATCGTAGCCTAAACACAACCCAAGGCGTCATCTCTGAACGAGAACTACTTCATGAGAATGAAGACGATCTCCTCGAAGGGCTCAAAGACCAAGGCGTAACAGCTGTGCGGAGGATAACTATACGTCGCGCAGGTGAGGAAATCCGAACTAAGCACATTGTTTTGACTTTCAACCGTCCCAACACTTCCCGAATAAGTTCATGCTGCATTTATTTCTTGTCCAGTGCGTCCATACATACCTAATCCGCGAAGGTGTTTCAAGTGCCAGAAGTATGGCCATGGAACTCTGTCGTGCCGTGGCCGATCCATCTGTGCTCACTGCGCAAGCACTGACCACACCAGTGACGATTGTAACAAGCAACAGGTGAAATGCCCAAACTGCAGTGGACCACACTCTGCCTTCTCACGTGCATGTCCATCATTCAAAAAAGAAAAAGAAATAATCCAAATGAAAGTCACTGAGAACCTAACGTTCCCACAAGCACGCCTGAAGCATGCCTTGCTATCGGGCAAAAACTACGCAGACGCAGCTCGCCGGGGGGTGGGGCGTCGTCTGGTAGATGCGGGCACCCAGTACAGCGAGGCTGACCTGGTCCCGTCGCAGCCCCCCACTCAGCAGCAGAAAGTCGCTACCGTGGCTTCTGCTGCTGCACTCCGACCTAGTGCTGGGCGAAAGGCCGCCAGCACGATTCCTGTCCAGGTCAGCGATGTGGACCTGGCCTCGTCTCCGGCACCTGTGCAACAGCAGAAGACTGCTCCTGTGGCTACTGCTGTTCCAGCTGTGCCCAGTGCTGCGGCGACGGCCTCTAGCACAAAGTCTGGTTCTGACAATCTTTCAACTTCAGAAACCGCGGTTGAGGCCATGGATGTCTCTCCAAGTACGTCTGCTCCTGAGGCATCACAGGAGCGCCGCGGTGCCACAGGTCGTGGCAAACCAACCAAACCAAAGGCCAGTAAAGTCGTTGCCCCTGGAAATGACCCACAACCTAAGTGAACCTGCTCAGAAGGGCCCCGAAACCCGGCCTGCTAAAAAGGGGAAGAAACATGATCCAGAACATGATCCTTTTTTCTCTTTTGCGGATTTTCATGGTTGCTGAAAGTGTTATGTACTGGAATTGTAGGGGGTTGTTTAGAAATCTAGACGATATTTATGACATCCTCACCAATCATAAACCACAAATACTGTGTCTCCAAGAAACACACCTGCGCCCATCACAAACAAACTTCCTAACACAGTACATTGTTTACCGTAAGGACAGACAAAATTGCATCCAGCCGTCTGGTGGTGTGGCAGTAGTAGTCCAAAAATCTGTGGCTTGTCAGTACCTCCAGCTACAGACGTCACTCGAAGCTGTAGCTGTCAGAGCCATAGTTTTTGGCAAACTAGTGACAGTTTGCTCTCTCTACATTTCACCTGACTATCGCCTTTCCAATGTCGAATTTGAAAACCTAATCAATGAACTACCTGAACCTTACATCATAGCCGGTGATTTTAATGCTCACAACCCCATCTGGGGATCTGTGCGAGCCGATGCTCGAGGGCGACTCATTGAAAGGTTTGTCACGACATCCGGATGTTGCATCCTTAATAAGAAACGCCCCACATATTACAACTCCACACACCCACACATACTCAGCAAAAGACCTTGCAATTGGCTCTGCAATCTTACTGCCTATGCTTGAATGGAGTGTATTTAACAACCCGTATGGCAGTGATCATTTTCCTGCAAAACTAACTGCTGTAAACAATGACTCTCAAGGCACAGAACCACTTCGAACATTTAAATTACAAGCAGCTGACTGGAAAACATACAAAGAACTTTCCAGGCTACCCCCTACAACAATATGCCATTTAGATGTTGAAGCAGCAAGTTCACTGATTACAGCCCACATTCTTGACTCTGCTCAGAAAAGCATTCCAGAGACTACTTTTAAAACTCTCCCAAAACCCAGACCATGGTGGAATGAGGACTGCGCGTGTGCACGGTCTGAACAGAACAAGGCGTGGGCACTTTTACGCCGCTATCCCACGGCCGACAACCTTCTCAAGTTTGAGCAGGCAAAAGCTAAAGGGAAGCGTACACGACCTATGGCAAAAAAACGAAAGTTGGACCAGGTTTATATCATCTATAAATTCTTATACAGATTCTAGGAAAGTCTGGACTAGAATAAAGAAGCTAAAAGGATACAAGAGTCATCCTATTCCCCTAGTAAGTAGTGTTGGTAACGCTGTACAAGGTCAAGCAGATGCTCTTGGGAAACACTTTGAACATGTATTCAGTTCTTCACAAACATTTTTACAGCATAAGAAGGCAGCAGAGCGTCAGCCCCTTCGTGTGAACCAACGCTCGAATGAGGGATATAATGCTCCATTTACCATGCTTGAATTGATGAGTGCACTCTCGACATGTGGTAAGTCAGCCCCTGGAGCTGACTGAATCAGCTATGACATGATCAGACACCTACACAGTGAAACCCTGCATGCAATACTCTCTCTCTTTAACAAAATATGGCAAACGGGTCGTTTTCCAAGGACATGGAAAGAGGCTATCGTTGTACCGCTTCTAAAAGAAGGAAAAGAATCCTGTCTTGCTGCGAGTTACAGACCCATCGCCTTTACGAGTTGTTTATGTAAGCTGCTCGAAAAAATGATAAATCGGCGACTATTGTACTTTCTCGAGTTTAATGGTCTGTTAGACAAAAATCAGACAGGCTTCAGGTCTGGAAGGTCAACTACAGATAGCCTGTTTGCATTTGAATCATATGTGAAAGACGCCTTCATCCATAAGCAACACTGCTTCTCTGTGTTCTTTGACATGGAGAAGGCGTATACGGTACGGTATATTGCTACGGTATATTGCTAGATTTGCAGTCATTTGGCCTTACTGGTAATATGCTCAATGTTATTAAGGACTATCTCTCTGATCGCACATTTCGGGTTCGTGTGGGTAATGTGCTGCTCTAGAACCTTTGTTCAAGAAAATGGTTTGTTTTCGTTACCCAGGGGGGAGTGCTGAGCTGCGCACTTTTTCTTGTTAAAATGAGTTCACTAAAAAATGTTCTCCCACGAACTGTCACATACTCCACTTACGTTGATGACATTCAAGTTAGTTTTAAGTCCTGTAATTTATCGATATGTGAACGCCAAATCCAATGTATTATTCGAATCTAGCCCCATTCTAAGCCGACCGAAAGTCCGAAGCGATTACCTCGATGTAGGCCAACAAAAAGCAGGCAGTCAGCGTTACAAAAGAAAACACGTTTATTGAACATGAAGATGCGGTGCTGGAACTCAATCAGTTTCTCTTCAAAATCACCGGGCAACTTCTAGACGATTGAGGTTCGACGCGAGGCTAAAGCCGAAGTGCTTCATGAATTTCTGTAGCCACCCGACTGGCTTTGAAGTGTCCGCGATAAGCCTCGTTCCCTTAAAAGCTCCTTGCTTTTGCCTGAGTACTTCCGTCATTACTGGAAGGGCAGCTGCTCGCTGCGTCTACGAAGTCAGCCAATACAGATTTAGTTGGCGCTCCGGACGACGTCGCGTCGTATGCGCATGCGCAGTATATAACGCCCGATGCGGTGCTACGCACCATACGGCTAGTATGCTCGCTTGCGACCTGCAGCACATTGCCAAAATGGCGCTGCCTGGCATTGCGGCTCGTGGCAGGAGACTACAGGTTCCACTGAAACGCGACAATCCGTCGTCCAACGTTTTAGTTCAAATAGCCGAATAGCGATCAAGGACACCTGGATGGCTCAAGCGGTTTATGTTCGTGTGCGTGTGGAATGCGCAGTGTGTCATCGGCCCCATTTGAATTCAAATCGCCTGCACAGTTTCTGGGAGACTTGCCACTTAAACTAATTTATACCCAAAAATAGTAATAACGATTTAAAGGTACTATTGATTGTCAGGGGAAGGACACAAAGTGTACTGCTTTCATTTTGCCTAGTAAGCGTCAGCATTGACATGGATGTATTGTATCCAGGGCCCGCCACAACAGACTGAAAATGTTGGACCCGAACACTTTGGGGCTTCAAACTTGGCCCCGGTGCATAAAACAAGCCCCACTCCATCCCTTCCGTTAATCTAATCAGTGGTGTGGAGTCAGCTCTGATGTATCTGCAAGATTTTTATGAAGGAAACCTCGTGAACGAATTGAAAAAGTAACACTAATAATAAATTTTGAAATCGACCATCCATAGCACCACCCTTCCCTTTGGCAGTTGTCACGCCTCTCAAAGGACCTACAAGTTCCTCTTGCTGAAGTTTACTGCACCTCCATTCATGAGTTGGTTGCTCTGTGGAAACATTTGCCCAATTCAGTGTGACATGTCTTTCAGAGAACTGCAAAAGAAAAATGTGCCAAACTTTGTTATTACTCAGCACTTTCTGTACTGGGCAAATACAAGAGCTGAATTCCACAGGCCTCGAAGACTTTGCAGTGGTGCTGTCCAATTGGCCCCAATTCACTTTTCCAAAACAATAACGGACTGTATTTACTGCAGAGGCATATGGTATCCTGCTAGCTTTGA
This sequence comes from Haemaphysalis longicornis, assembly GCA_013339765.2. Lineage (NCBI taxonomy): Eukaryota > Metazoa > Arthropoda > Arachnida > Ixodida > Ixodidae > Haemaphysalis > Haemaphysalis longicornis. The sequence goes on from JABSTR010001134.1 coordinate 116,905, forward strand.
ACCACATTCTCCAAAACAAAATTAAGAGCTCAGTTATATACACAGACTCGCTGAGTGTTGTTACAAAGCTTTCATCTCTGAAGGCTAGTAAAAACCCAACTTTTAATGCTGTTCTAAGAGCTCTGTACTCGGCTTATAGTCTCAAGCTTGCTGTCACAGTGTGCTGGGTTCCGGGCCACTGTGGCATTGCTGGAAATGAAGCCGCTGACCAAAGTGCTGCAGCTGCTGCCCTTCGTGAAAGCATAGATATTAAGCTGGTTCCATATCAAGACCTATTGAGTTGCTACACCGGGAAGTGTATCACTAACCGCCTTCCAGCTACCCGTGTTTCATTTTGCGCGCCCGGGCATGCATGCCCATTGTATTTGTCGCATGGTCCTTATTGCTGAATAAAGTGAATCCGAGCACTGCGTGTTGCTTAAAACTTCGGCGTCGCGCGGTGAGCAAAAATGCCACGGTCATTTCCCTATTCTGAATCAAGGTAAGAGGGTTTTATCGTACTTGCAACATGTTTAATCGAAACCATCGTGATAATAAAAAGAAACGCGTGTTCAGTGTTGCTGTTAGCAGTAAAGTTAATTTGGACTCCGCGTTGGTTCAACATTTCCCAAGGAAATTGGGTACTTGGTTGGGTTCACAGTGCGACCAAGCGTTACGCACGCTTAAACACGCTGTACTAAACTTCCATGGGCGCGTCGCGACGAGCGCACGCTCGCTTTACGCCAGCTCGCTAACGCCCGAACGCCAATAATCTGTCATTGTCATCTCCATTTCATGGTGACGGCATTCTAGTGGTCCGGCGATTGCCAACCTCGTTGCGGCGCACGCAATATCCTCTCCCGTTGCGCCCTCCAATGACGAACATTTTTCATCCACGCCGAAGTCCGCCGGCTTGAACGTTCGACGACAACTCCGCAGCTAAAACAACTTTGCTTTTAAAAGCGGCACTATTATGGCACCGCTTCTTTTGCGCTGTCAAAACCAAACGCCACACCGCACGCAGGCCACTCTGCACAATTCAAAATGGCGGCCTATGGCCCTTAATGGCTACTGGCTCGTCTAGTAATGGCTACAATACTTTCTTTTCTGGGTGGCGCTAGCTGTGCACCACTTAACTTGGAAATTAGCGCGTATTTCGAAATCCTCGAATCCAAGCCGACCCTGGAGTTTGATATATCATATTTCAAAAAACTATCGGCTTAGATTCGAATAAATACGGTAAGTGTCAACAGGCTGGTTACATGGGCTGACAAGAACGGGTTTATGTTTAATGCTGATAAAAGTGCTGTTGTGGTATTTTCCAGGCGGCGTGGTGTCCATCCCCCTCCTTGTATTTTATTATAAGATCAGCCCATACCAGTAAAAAATGAACACAAGTTTCTGGGTATTTTACTTGACCACAAACTCACATTTATACCGCATATTAAATTACTAAAAACGAAATGCCTGAAAACGATTTAAAGGTACTATTGCATCAGTCATGGGGAACGGACACAAAGTGTCTGCTTTCACTTCTAAATAGCCTAGTAAGGTCAAGGATTGAATATGGATGTATTGTATACCAGTCTGCAACCACAACAGCACTCAAAATGTTGGACCCAGTATACAACTTGGGGCTTCGCTTGGCCACCGGTGCATATCAAACAAGCCCCACTCCATCCCTTCACGTTGAATCTAATCAGTGGTGCTTGGAGTACCAGCTCTGATGTATGCTGCAAAGATTACTTCTATGAAGGAACACCCTTTGAACGCAATTATGAAAAGTAACACTAATAATAAACTTTTTGAAAATCGACCATCCATAGCACCACCCTTCCCTTTGGCAGTGTCACGCCTCTCAAAGGACCTACAAGTTCCTCTTGCTGAAGTTTACTGCACCTCCATTCATGAGTTGGTTGCTCTGTGGAACATTTGCCCAATTCAGTGTGACATGTCTTTCAGAGAACTGCAAAAGAAAAATGTGCCAAACTTTGTTATTACTCAGCACTTTCTGTCACTCAGGGACAAATACAAGGCAGCTGAATTCTACACAGATGCCTCGAAGACTTCTGCAGCGGTGTCTTGTGCTGCAATTGGCCCCATATTCACTTTGTCCAAAACAATGAACAGGAACACTAGTATATTTACTGCAGAGGCATATGGTATCCTGCTAGCTTTGAACCACATTCTCCAAAACAAAATTAAGAGCTCAGTTATATACACAGACTCGCTGAGTGTTGTTACAAAGCTTTCATCTCTGAAGGCTAGTAGAAACCCAACTTTTAATGCTGTTCTAAGAGCTCTGTACTCGGCTTATAGTCTCAAGCTTGGTGTCACAGTGTGCTGGGTTCCGGGCCACTGTGGCATTGCTGGAAATGAAGCCGCTGACCAAAGTGCTGCAGCTGCTGCCCTTCGTGAAAGCATAGATATTATGCTGGTTCCATATCAAGACCTCAAACCTTATGTGAGGAGGAAGCTGCGAGAGCACTGGCAACAACAGTGGGATAAAGAAATAAGCAACAAATTACATGTCATTAAACCTAAAATTGGAAAACCTCCTTCTGAGAAACATGCTAGATCAATAGAAGTGGCCTTATGCAGACTTACAATCGGCCACACACACATCACACGTTCATACCTGTTGACTGACACAAACAAGCCACGGTGTCATCGATGTGGAGGGCAGCTATCTGTCCTTCATGTGCTTAGTGAATGCAAGATGTGCAACATTGAAAGAAAACGTCACTTTAATGAAGTGTACACCTATAATATTCCCTTGCACCCTTCAATATTTCTTGCAGACCATCCCATGTTCTCTTACAAAAAGTTTTTAGCTAGACGTAGGTTTTTTAAAACACATATCTTACTGCCCATAACCTCACCTGTGCTCATGACGTGTTGCAAAACAATGGCGGGACCTGAGGCTTTACACCTTAGGTGCCTGCACTCAGTGTGTTTTAATGTGACCCTATATAGGCACCCTTTCTCTTAGTATACTCATTATGTTTTAACATGGCTCTATACAGCGTTTCTCTTAGAAAATTTTTAATCTAGTGCTTTTATTACAAATCTTTCTCATCTCATTCATGATCGTCATGGCGCTCTTTGCCTTTGTCGGCCCTGTGCCATTAAACCTGAAATCATCATCATCATCTTGGCACTTGCATACAGTGCAATAAGTGGACTGCACTGTAGTGCGCATAAATGGGAATTTTTTCAACACTAAATCCTTGCTTGGCTAGGCTGGCGAAAGCATGCTACTGGATGGCGTCCTTCGAATGCATGCCTGGGTATCGTCCGCAGAAAGCGTCCACAGCGTGCATATTTAGCGATTATGCAGAGCGTTTTGTTCCATATATGCATCAGAGAAAATAAATACACCTGGCATGCGCAGCTTCGTTTAGTGCATCAGAAAAAAAACACTGGGAGCGTGGTTGATTCCCATTGGCTTATGACACGTTTGTTAGCATGGTTAATACAAAAAAAATGGGAAAAAAGCAAGAATGCATCAGAAATTTCGCCGGCAGTCTTGGTTGGCCTTCAGCTTCTGCGGAGGCAGTATCTGAGCATCATGGATTCTGGAAATAGCTTCTGAAAGTCTGATGCCGAGGGCATCATCGACGTCAACAGAAGGCTGAGCGACAAACTTCCCTGGAAGAATGTTTTGAAAGATCCTGTGCAACTTGTACTTTCAGTGGACACATCGCAGCACGCGATGGTATCTGATGCATAGAGCTAAGCAAGGCTGGCAGCCACACGGTAAAGGTGTTCCGGTGTGGGCTGAAAAAGATGTGCCATACCCAACTTTGCCACCTGTTGGGCTTGTAACAAGCCACCCCGACAGAGCTCCTGCAGGCGTGGGTCCAGTTGTAGTGGAGCAATGGCGGCGCTTCCGTGCACAGAAGGTGCTGTGGGAGCTGCTTTTTACAAATTCAAGCCTTCCCTGTGCACGCGCATAGATGAGCATCACGTAAAAAGAAAGCTTTTCGATGTAAAGCCAAAGTTGGTAAAGTTTTCCTGTTTCAATGCCAAGTGCTCGACAATAAAGAATGCCGTAGTCGAGCAGGCAGGTATTGTAGCAGTGTACTTTGTACGTTGAAGTGGGTCTAGACAACCACGAATTGTCAGTGCTGGCTGGTATTATATGAGCTGCTTTGTACATTCAATGCTGCGTGGTACGATTGCTACGTTTTTGCGAGCAGTCGCAGCAGAGTGAAGCTTTCGAGGTTGGGGATCAAGTTTAGTCCCAGCTGACGCCGGCGCGCTCACTCCTATTGTCGCCGACTGCTATGGGAAAGTCGCTATCTGTAAAGCTGGTTGCGGTTTGGCGCTTGATTTTCTAAAGCTTCGCAATTCCCTATTGTTGTCGTTTCGCCAGAAGAGTAGTGGATTTTTTTTGGTTGATGCTCGCATTGGTTGTGATGTTTTAATTAGGGGGGCTTTCAATGGTGTGGTACATCGGTTTAGTGAGAAGTGTTGAGTAAAAGCCGTTTGAATTTGCTTTTTGTGTGTTTAGCAGAAGTTGAGTAAAGTAAAAAAAGTAGGTAGTATGCCATTAAATTACCCTAGAAATGTGCTCGTACAGCGTTACTGCTGCCTTCTCCGAGAGTTAGCTGCCCACAAAAGCCTCCTGGGCCCAAGCTCAAAAGTGAACTGGGCTCCGTGTGGGCGGGAGTGGGTTTTGCGGTCCAAGTTCACAGGCAGGGGCCCAAAGGGCACAGTCTCCTTGCTGCCTGCAGAAGTGAGCCTTTTGGACGGGTGTGTGCAGGCCACCTCGGAGCAGCGGCTGTACCCGTCCCCCACGTCGTACATCCAGGAGAACCACCTGTCGCTCTTCGAGTTTGTCGGCAAGATGCTGGGCAAGGCTGTCTACGAGGTGAGTCCTGCGTCTGGTGCGGGACCCCTGGCACCAGGGCAGCCGCTCTTCTGGCGCCTCCGGCTGGTGCTGCTTTTCCCCGCTTCTCAGCATGGGAGAGCGCTTTTGCACCCTGCACCCACTGTGCCTTGTCCCTGCCGCAATGTGGGCTGGTGAGGCTAATGCGCTTGGCACTGAGGGGCGTACTCTCACCAGAGCAGTCATGGGCACGTTACCGAAAAAAAGTAAGTGTTACAGTTATAGTTACCTAACCCAAAAATGTAACTCTGTTACAGTTACCAAGTTTCCAAAAGTAACTATAGTTACAGCTACAGTTACTGTAAAAAAGTGACGTCGTTACTTTTCCATTACTGTATGAAACTAATCCTTAGATAACAAGATTTAGCTTATTGAATAGGAACGTACGAAGGCATGGGGGCCCAGGCAGCGGTTGCACTTGCTCTGTGTCGACAGAAATGGCTGCCAAACGTTTAGAAAAAGTACGAAACAATCAGTGTCAAGTAAATTTATTTTCGCCTACAGTGTTGTCGCTTGACCGCCTTGCATATTGAGGGAGAAGGGGGAAAAGGGGATGGGGGTGGTGGATCGCCAGAAGGCCCTTTGGAGGAAAAGGGAAACGGATGTGGGAGTACTTCGGTGGTCGAGCTGTTTTAGAAAGATACTGAAAAAGAGCGCTGCGTTAACACTTTATTTCGTACTTGTCGTCGGACACGGAGCGGAGACCAATTTGAGCTATTGCCGAAGCGACGTTTGTCCGTAGGCCCTCGGAGTCGTTCTCCCGCCCCAACCCCTGGAGGAATGAGCCAAGGTTTCTATTCCAAAGGGAATAGAAACTGTTTTTTTCCTGCGCCCCCTGTCCTCACAAAGGCGATTTTTTTTCGCCTCGACCGGGAAACACTGTTCTCCTAATCCCAGCCTTTCACAGCAACCACGTTCCCGAACCCAGAGGCCGCTCCCTTCATTTGCTTTGAGGCGTAGACCGAATGAAGCTCGCCCAGGTATTCTGAAACAGATGTAGCTACAGTATTCGTTTCTGCCCCAGCTCTGGAAACGAAGTCGCGAGGCTTTCCAAGAATGTTTCCTCGTGCAGCGGCAGTGTTGTCAGGCGTCTGCTGGCCAAGATGCTGGGTGGTGTGTTAGGGTTGTCGTATGTGTGAAGGGGCGTGGAATTAATTACTTCCTCAACCTCGTTCGGGCACTGTTGACAGCTCGACGAAGCCTCTAGACCAGGGGCTCCAAACACGCCATCCAAACACGCCAGGGGTCTCAAAAGCGCACAATGGTCGCAAGGAACTGCGACTTGTCAATCGAACACTCTACAGTGCACAGGGCTGGACGCGCATGGGGACGCCTAGAGACTCCCCGCATCGTTTTACGACCCCAGAAATGGAGCTGCACGTCGCTAATGAGAAGGCGACGCATTGACTGGAGTTTTCTGGGCTTCCGCGAAAGTGCAAAGATTCAGTACGTTGTGCGGTGTTTGTGGATGTTTTTTTTTTCCTGTTCGCCTTTGTGTCAAAACACTTTTACTGCGCTCCAGATGTGGCGAAAATGGTGCAGCTGCGCATTCGTACTCTGAATTCCGGTGTCAACATGCATCCACGTGCGCTTAAATTAAGCGCCTGTCGCAGCGTTACTTATGGCCTGTGTGAGAGCGACATCGTGCGGCCGAGGGAAATACTGCAGCTCATACTTAAAAATTTCGAGCCCTTAGCTGACCGCATGGGACACCACGCGCACGTGTACGCCTAAACATTTCTACAGCTGTTTTTCACCCATGCAAAGGGAGTGAGCTGGCATGCATGAAGTAGGCGAAGGCTCTGCAGAAGAAAGTCTGAAAAAGTGGAAAGCCATTAACGAGTGTTGCTGTTGGATAATTTTTTATAGAAATGAAGTAACTGTAACGATATTTCTTGTTACCTCTTACTCCGTAAAGAAGTAACAGTGTTACAGTTACAAGTTCCTCTAACTTAAAAGTAACTAGTTACCACCCAAGACTGCACCAGAGTGGGGCACGTCTCTGCTGGTGCCACGCCCTGAAGTACAGGGCTCGCCTGTGGCAACAGGTGTGCCTGCACGGGGATGGGCAGGGCTGGAGCTTGCTTTCCTTCAAGTGGTTGCAAACCTAAGGGCAGTTCCAATGACAAGGCTCGAGTTTACAAACCTTGAAAAAAGAACCCTGCGGAAGCTACCCTGCTGCTTTTACGCTTCTGGTGGTGGTTTTAGTACTGGTGAGCTGAACTTCCATCTCGTGTAGAGATGTCTCGGTAGTGTTTGTTCACCTGCAGGCACTGCTGTCTCGATGCACGAGGCATAGTAGGAGTGGGTGCATCAAGCAGTAGATCACACATACAATGCACTTGAAACGGATTACAAAATGTGGCTAGTCAATTCAGCAAACTGTGCTGATCAGGTTTTTCTCGTGGTGAACCATCTAGGCTGTTCCGAAAAGCAACAACTCTTGGAAAAAAGAATGCCTAAATCAATTTAAAGACAGCTGAAAGGGAACCATATTAAGTGGGTGAGGTTGGCACGGGTGCGTATCTAATGTATTCCGGCAAGTTGAGCTGGCTCTTCTTTTTCTATTTTAAAAACATAAACGGCTGTTATGCAATCCTTCACGTCATTTCTAGCAAGAAAGCTTGGCGTACAGGGCAGTGCCGCAAGGCATGGAAAATTAGCCGGGTGTTTAAACCTTTGCCGACATAGTCTCTTGGCAGTGTGGCATCATCCCCTTTGTGCAGCCTTGTGCTCATGGTTTGAAAACACACCTAACCACTAATGTCCCCGTGCTTGCACTGGGATCCTAAATGCGGGTCTTGCAAAGGGAGCCCGGTGTAAGTGCTGAAAAGAGGTTGCAAATAAAACTGAGGTCGCGGATTTGATTCCCGGCGGTGGTGGCTGCTTTTCCGATGGAGGCGAAAAGCAGAAACGCCCGTGCGTCAAAATTAATCAGGACGGAGCCCTCCACTACGGCGCGTTGAACCCTACAATCGTCGAAACTGGCGTTAGCGAGGGATGGTGCCTGGTGGGCTGCCAGCACAGCTGGTTCAGGAACGTTTCTCCCTGCGCAGGGCATCGTGGTGGACGTGCCCTTTGCCTCGTTCTTCCTGAGCCAGCTGCTGGGCCACCAGCACAGCGCGCTGTACAGCTGCATCGACGAGCTGCCCTCGCTGGACGCCGAGCTGTACCGCAGCCTGACCTGCCTCAAGCACTACCCGGGGGACGTGGCCGAGCTGGCGCTGACCTTCTCGCTGGACGAGGACTGCATGGGCCAGCTGGTGAGCCACGAGCTGGTGCCCGGCGGCCGCGCCCTGGCCGTCACCAGCGCCAACCGCATCAGCTACCTGCACCTGGTGGCCCACTTCCGCATGCACAGCCAGATCCAGGAGCAGGCGGCGGCCTTCCGCCGGGGCTTCCGCGCCCTCGTCAGCCCCGACTGGCTCACCCTCTTCTCGACGCCCGAGCTGCAGCGCCTCATCGCGGGCGACAACGCCCCCGTCGACCTGCATGACCTGCGCCGCCACACCAAGTACTTCGGCGGCTTCCACAGCGGCCACCGGCTCGTCGGCTGGCTCTGGGACGTCCTCGAGCGCGACTTCAGCGCCGAGGAGCACCGGCTCTTCCTCAAGGTGGGCAAATGTGACACAAAAGCACGGACCACGACAAGGCCCTTCGGAAGAACGATAGAGTTGCCGTGCACGAGCCAGTGTTGCTTGGTGTTAGCACGGCTTGCTATCAGGGAACCAAATGAGGCACTCCCTGGGAAGCTCGGGGCAAACGTCAAGGATGTGCGGCGGAGCCTGCACTCCCCCACCGCCGCTTCTGCAAGAGCGCGCACGGGCAGGAAGGGCGCTACAGCGAGTGGGTGGGGCCTTCGCCGGCAGTGCCGCAGCACGGCCACTTACCGCCAGAGTGCACTGGCATCTCTCACTTTCGCAGAGCCGGGCCAATTCCACTGGACTATTCACAAAATCAGGGTGTCTAGCGACCGGGAAAACCGGGAAAAGTCAGGAAATTGTCAGGGAATTTTTCAATCAAGTAGTACCAGTCGGGGAAAATTACTTCGGGGCCTGCCCACACAGTTTTAAAATAGGGGAAATCAGTGTTGGAGGCCCCCAAGAAGTTCCCGAACGCAACACGTTCGCGCGCGACGAAAGCGTGAACCGCATGAAACGTTTTCTGGTTTTTCTGCCAGCGCAAACGCGCCGCGCACGCCTGAGCGCTGACGCCGCCGCGGGAACGAGCGGCAGGCGCTGGCAACATGGCGGCAGCACCGGCCGCGGAGTAGTGCTATGGTGTATATAGTGGTGCGGTAGCTCCATCTTCCTCCATGGGTAGCTCCAACGACCGCTTCTAACCGCACGAAGAAAAGTCATACTTTAATAACAAGGCATTTAATAAGGCAGAAACGCACTTGCTTGTGCAGGAAAGGAGCCACCGCAGGCATGAAATCGTCGACGCGGCCATGAAAATACCGCGCACGAATCGCATGCAGAAACTCGCCGTGCGGTTCACGCAGCTCGCAGCTGGCTTAGGTCGCTGGGTGCCATGCTGGGTGCACTTGCGCAGAGGGAAAATGTAGGTGGTGCCCAAATCGCACGCACAATGCGCTTTTTTTTTCGGCGAATTTTAGAAGGAATCGCTTTTTGGGAGCTAATTTTGAAAGAACTTCTTTCTTATGACATCAGGAGCCAGAATGACATAATCAAAAAGGAACATGTTATGGTTTAGCGTGAACCGCATGAGGCGTTTTCTGCTCTCGAAAACGCGCTGCGCACGTCACAGGTGCGCTGACGCTGCCGCGGAACCACCCGCACGCTGCGCACGGTGCTGCCGGCGGAGGCTTCGACCGCGAAGTGGTGACGGTAGCTCGAGCGACCGCTTCTAAGCGCTCTCTAAAAGGCACGCACGAAGTTGCTTGTGAGCAAAGGAGCTTATAATGTGAGCGAAAACGGTACTATAAAACATCATCCGCGCCGCTTGTGAAAGCGCCATGCAGCACCTGCCGGGGTGGTAAGCCTAAACATCTCTGACGGAGCCAGCCGGCTGTCTCAAGAGCTTCGAAACTGCCGCCATGAGGCGCGCGGCTGTCCGACTCCTCCCACTGCCGTGCACATCGCGCGTCGTTTCCGAGCGAAGCAGAAGCTGCCGCGCGTGCGAATTGTCGACGCGGGCACGCGGGCGCGAAAAAAATCGCACGCGCAATGCCGACGCGCCCGAATCGCGTGCAAAAACGCACCTTGCAGTTCACGTTGCATGTCAAGCCAGGACAAACGAGACAAAAAGCAACAGGTGCTCGCTGAAGCGCAACTTGAAGCTTCTATTCCGCAAGATGAAATAAACTCTCTGAAGCCGTAACTGGAGGCAAGTGAACCTCAAACTGAAGTTAATCAAAATGCATTTTGAGTGTTATATAGGGCACTTGCAACAAATGTGTCTCCTTATGATAGGATTCCCTATGATAGAATGTGTTTTCTCTACACTTTTTGTATGCTTCACGGACCATTTCCACAGAATGGCGCCTGTTGTATAGGTCAGGGAATTTCATTTAAAATGGTCATGCAAAACAGGGAAAAGTCAGGGAAATTGAATTAGGCGATTTGCTAGACACCCTGAAAATTGAATAGTGGATATTTGATTCGCAAATTGAATTATTCATGGAGGTACTATTCGTACCACAGTCGAACCCCGCAACCAAAACCGCCAGAGATAGCCGAAAAATTCACTTTTGTGGGAATTTTATTGCCGAGAAAATGAAGCATGAATGACAGAAAAAATGCCCACAAACTGAAAATTTATTGCCAAAAGTCAGTTACCTCGATGTAACGAAGTCGGTAAAATTTGTAATTTACTTCGTTACATTGAAATTTCGCTACATTGAAGTTCGTGGTTATAATGAAGTTTTCATCCTGTGAAGCGTTTCCTGCAAAAGAAAACGCGGCGTGCATACACGGCTGGCACACTGTTTGTTTCTATCGGAGCTTAATCGTCTACGCGGGCATCAGCGTGAACTGCAAGGAGCGTTTTGTCCCCTCAAAAACGCGCCCCACAAGCCAGAGGCGCCCTGCCCACCCGCACGATGTGGGTGGCTCCAGTGGCCGCTCCTAGCCGCTCGCTGAAACGCAACTCGAGGGGCAAACGAGAGGGGCACGCGAGGGAAAAAACGTGGGCGAAATTTTCACAGTAAAACGTCATACGCGCCGCTTACGAAAGCGCCCATCAAATATCCTCCGCAGCGGTAAGCCTAATCGTCTCTGGCGGGGCCAGCAGGCGTCCCCGAGCACTTTGAAGCCCCCGCCATAGGGTGCGCGCCTCCCCATTGGTGAAACTGGTCAGGCGCACAATCGCGGACGCGGCGTGAAAAAAACGCGCGCGCAATGTTCATAAAGATTCACAAATGCATGCTGGAACGATGAAACCCAACAAGCATGAGCGAACTCCAAGGAATGGCAAAGCAGCGGCATGCGGCGGCGGCAGCGGCCCCGACAGAGGCGATTAGGCTTACCGCCGCGGAGGATATTTCATGGGCGCTTTCGAAAGCAGCGCATATGACATTTTACAGTGAAAGTTTTGCCCACTTTATCCGCCTTTTTTTCCTCGCGTGCCCCTCTCGTTTGCCCCTCGAGTTGCATTTTACAGTCAAAATTTCGCCCACTTTATCCGCCTTTTTTCCCTCGCAGGCCCCTCTCGTTTGCCCCTCAAGTTGCGTTTCAGCGAGCGGTTAGAAGCGGTTGCTGGAGCTACCCACATCGCATGGGTGGTCTGTGTGGCTGCATCAGTGCACCTGTGGCTTGCGAGGGAAGGGGGGGGGTTTGCGGAGACAAAACGCTCCATGCAGTTTACGCTGATGCCCGCATAGAAGCTCCAACAGAAACAGAAACAGTGCGCCAGCCATGTAAGCACGCCGCGCAGTTTGTAGGCAAGGGGCTCGCTCACTGCCGACTCCGTGGCTCGCCACATCCGCGGCATTGGGCTTCCCATGTCGCCGTTCGCGTCTTATTGAGACCCCATTTCGGTGCTTGCGTCTCCCAAAATCTACCTCTACAACTTAAATTTCGTGCCTAGTTCTTCGTGAAACTTCGTTATATTGAAATTCCGGCAAACGGGACTTCGTTACACAGAGGGTGTGCATACATGGTGTGCATACACTTGAAGTTACGGAAAATTCCGTGGTTCGTTACTTCGAGGGTTTTGTTACATCGAAGTTTAACTGTAATACTTTACAAGCCTTACCTTGCACACAGCTCAGCTCTCCCGCTACAAGAAGGGATTCGTTGCTAGTCGTCCTGTCAAACGCATCCAAAACCACCCGCGGGTTTGCCTTCTCTGCCAGTTCTTCTCCTTGGCACTCGGCACAGAGCATGCGTGCGCATGCAAGCCGAGTCTTCTGTTGTTGAACTCTGCCAACCAGTGGAGCCCCCTTGTTCCAATGCTGTTCGCAAAACTGAGTAGGCACCGCTTTAGGCACTAAAGCGGTGAGTAGGCACTAAAACTGAAGTCCACAACGGCCGTGGCCGTCACTGTTTTGTTTTGCACTCGTGCGTCATAAAAGAGGGGCTTTTGAAAACGGTAGAGTGAGGAGCTGCAGACGCTATCCTCCCTTCCCCCACTGGGGCCACTGACCTGGCACAGGCAACGAATGCACATGCACTGCTCAGCGGTAGCCGGCTAGTGTAGCCCAAGCCAAAGCCATGCCGTGAGTCACTCCCTGGCGGCGTTTTTGTTAACAAATATGGCGGTGGTCATGCAAGTGTGCTGTGGCAGAAATTTACACAACTTGAGTCCGAAAAAAAATGCTTTTGAGCACTTTATCCTCAAATGGGTAGATAAAATGCTGGCAGGGCTTGTGATAAATTTTCTTACTGCGTGAGCACTTTACAAAAACCATTTGTTGCTGCGAGATATGAAATACATGGGTTTCTGTGGACATTCACTGGGGATCCGAAAGTTGATTTGATTGATTGTGGGGTATAACGCGCCGACGCAACGCAGGCGATGAGGTGCGCCGTAGTGGAGGCGTTCGGATTAATTTTGACCACCTGGGGATCTTTATCGTGCGCCGAAATCTCGTACACACGGGCGTTTTTGCTTTTCGCCTCCATCAGAAAAGCGGCCGCCGCCGCCGGGAATCGAACCCGCGACCTTGTGCTCAGCAGCGCAACGCCTTAGCCACTGAGCCACCGCGGCGGGTTGGGATCCGAAAGTGTTTCGTTGCCACGGGAATTTCGTACTCGTTGTAGTGAGTCACGCCATGGGGATCACGGCACAATAACCATCGTGGGCCAATGCCCACTGCTTTTATTGTCGCTTCGACAGAACTACAAGTCATATACAGATAACAGACACGGGCACCTAGGTTAATAGGTTAGCGAGTTAGTGGAGTTAGTGGCGCCACGTCCCCTTCTGGGAAAAACAAACACCTTTTACAGGTGCAGTCTCTTCGGCGTGACCACGCGTCGGCCTGAGACTCGGAACACGTGGAGTCCCTGCACTCGCAGTTTCCGCACTCGGTGAACGGTCCACGCCAGGCTCGTCTCGAACAGCAGTCCCCTGAGAACCACTGGAGCCGATGGGGTGGCTGGTTTGCTCCCCAGGGAGCCCCAGTGGCCCCCGAAGGGAACGAGATGGCGGCGGTTGTGCTGCACCACCCTGTTCGGTGTCGGTGACCCAGACGTCCTGACCAGGGCACAACTGCCGAACACCATGGCGCAGCGGTTGTAGTCTTTCGTCTGTCTCCGCCGTGCAGCAGAATCCCGCTCGGCCAGGCAGGTTGCACCAAGTCCCCTGATTTCGGCAAACGGGTCCGCAGCCGCCGGCCCATCAGCAGCTGCGCCGATACAACCCCGATACAGCTGCGCCCATACAGCCGATACAGCAGTGTCCCGACACACCGGCAGGGCCACGTGACGATCTGCGTTCTTTCGCCACAGCTCCTTCGCTGTACGCACCGCATGTTCCACCTCATTATTCGACTGCGGGAGACCCGGGCTGCTTGTGCGTAGCTTTCCGTAGCTTTCAGCAAAAAGCCGTAGCTTTCAGCAAACTGCGCAAATTCACGGGATAAAAATTGTGGCCCATTATCACTTTGAACCACCTCGGGAACCCCGAAACACCCATGACGCTCTTCATGGCGGAGCGCTACTTGAAGTTCCCCGCAAGGACAATACTTCAAGGTAGCGGGAATAATAGTCAGCCACGCAGAGGAAATCCTGGCCTTCGAAATGAAATAAGTCGGCGCCCACTTGCTGCCAAGGAAGCTGTGGGGTAGGGGATTGAATCATAGGCTCTGCTGCCTCACCATCGCGCACTGTTGACAGTTTTCCACGTGGTCTTTGATCCTGCGGCTGATTCCTGGCCACCACACCTTACCTTAGCCCCTGCCTTGGAACGAGCAACACCGAGGTGCCCCTCGTGTGTGAGCTGCCGGACCTGAAGCGCAGCTGGGACCACCACCTGGCTACCTCTTAAGAGAACCGACTCAGCGACTGAAAGCTCTCTACGAAATTTCCAGTGCGAAAGTCTTTAGCAGGCCAGCCGTACTCGCAGAACCTGACTAGAGTGGAACACCGACGCTATATGGTGCTTCATCACTTCCAAGCTAATAGGCAAGCTAGTGCTGGCTGTGCTTACAACAGCTCGGGCGTAGCATTCCACGGAGTCGACCCGGGACCGCGTAATGGGTCTCTGTTACGACCTCATTATTTTTTATTACAACACGTTTTTAGTTTTACTTTTTTTAGAGGTGAATGTACAAAAGGCACATAGACCATGCATGAACGACTATTTGAATAAAAAATTCACAAAACCTAAACATGAAAAACCAAGAGTGTCATGCCCGGAGCTGTTTGTCAAGGAATGTAACGCAAAGAACGAAGTCAAAATAGACCTAGCGGTCACGAAGAAATCACTTGAACAAGCTACGTGCGTGGCAAAAAAAAAAAAAAGAGTTTTTAGAAAACGGCTTTCGAAGTTGTAACATTGATTTCATTCATCAAAAGTCGCTAGGGTCGCAGCCTTTCATGTCCTTTCGAACACAGGGCTTCTGCAATGCCTTTCCTTGAAATTGTAGTGCCTTTTGCAGCGTTTTTCTTTCCATAAAACATCATTTTTAGCTCCTCTGTGAAGAGCACATGGCCCAATTTGCAGAGCAAACGGAGGGAGTTGGCGTTCAATGCAAAGTAGGTCAGCTGGTTGCCTGTATTGCACTGAACAACTTCCCTCTGCAGCGTTGTGACCATGGAACAAGTGACACACACTTTTATTTTACTTAAATTTGAAAACTAACTTTTGACTTATTTTATAACCTAGCCTGTAGCAGCAACTTCGTACTCATACGTGCAGGTGTACATTGCCAAAAGTGTACATACCACAATGATATAAATGAGCTACTTTAAAGCTTGGTATAACGTTCTGCGTAACCCCAACTTCAATGCATGTACATTTTTTAATACGTTTGACAGTCAGGGCATCTAATATTCCTCGCAGCAAAGCCAATATGCAATAAACTATAGATGTATATATTGGTATTAAAGGAGCCATGAAGAGAAAATGCAAGTTGGTTTTATTCGAAAGATTTCGTGTTTTATAGTGCCCCCAGCGCTTGTCCGGATACAAACGATGTTTTATTCACTGAGAAATTAAACAATTTAAGTTAAAATTTTGATTTTCCCGCTAAATCGTTTGTTTTCGGGGTCTGCAATGACATCACAGGAACCGACCGCTCTGCCTCTGCAGCCTAGAGTACCTTCATTCACGCATCCGCCGTACAGGGTAGAGACACACGTATACGCTGGCGCCGCCATTCTGGCTAAAATTATTGCTGCAACGCGGTTTACTGAAGAAGTTTGAATCATATTGGCTGTTTCGCGTTGCTAGGTCTCGTGGGAAACGAAAAGAACAACGCGTTGAGCACGTTGGCCCAATTGCGGCGGCACGGGAAGTTGATAGGTTGTCTCCACCCTGTACAGCGGTGTTGTTTGTTCCCGTTTCTTTACGTTACCCGAACCTAGATGGCGCCACCATACCGTGGCAAGCATTTGGTTTGTTTTTGCCCGTATTTAAAGCTGGCTTGTTTTTGTTCTGGGAGAAAATATTCGTTCCCTGAAACAGTGCTCACTCGACAAATGTGGTCACGTAAGACACCGTTGCTTGCATCAATCGGCCAGTGTCGTCTGAGACAACCCCAAGCCCCGTAGTGCTGTGCAGCTAAACCAAGCATGCTGTGCGCAGTACGAACAGCAGTACGCATCAGTACTTCTATGTTTACATGTGCTTTCGTAACTTCCACTGTTTGTCCCATCATTGTTATTGCTTTGTAAAGAATGTACCCTAAATTTAAGCGCAAATCGCTCGTTCGGCTAGTTTGTAAGCTCTACCTAATTTGCGTCTGCTTCTGCCGGCCTCCGCCAATCGCAGAGCTGGCTCGAATGACATCATAGGTTCTGTTGCGGGAAATGAGCTGGTGGGTCGCATGGCCATTCCCTTTTTTTCTAATTGAGCGAAGTTTACGTTAAAAGTGGTGTCAGTATGATTCTAACGTTAAAAGTGGTGTCAGTATGATTCTAACGAGGCAATCTTTTGAATGAACCAAACTTGTGTTTTCTCTTCATGGCTCCTTTAATAATGACCCTAAAAATTCAATTTGTTAAGTTTTACGATAGTAAGGCACATTTTCAACACCATCAACGCGTTGTTATTCCTAACTCAGACCTTTCTGCATGATTACTCGAAGTGCTCGAGAAACGTTGTGAAAGAAAGCAATATGGCTCGTCCGCATTGCGGCGTTCATATTCCGCAACATGTCACACTTTGGTTAACCCTGACGTGGCCCGTCTGGTCACTCTTACGATTATATCTAACGTCACTGGCATTAATTACAACTACAGGGTTCACTCGTACCCGGTTGCGCAGTCAGGTGATGCTCCAACGCGCAGCGGGCTACACCGTGCGCGCCGCAGCTTTTGACACGTCGGCCGTTTCTTTCCCAAGGCCAGCAAGCCTACTGCAAAGCAACGCAATAACTCTAGCGTGTAAGCATCCGCGAACAGCTATCAGAAGCGCGCACACCGCGTTTAACCCTCCGGTATGAAATGACGCGCACCACGAAGCGTTCGATTTTCTCCGCCTTTCGAGCCACGCACCCTCCCGTAATCTGGCTTGAGATCTCAGGCATTGCTATCCACGACCAACTTTATTTCGGACCTGCCCAGCCAGCGGCGCTCTATGGGAGCGCTTGCGCCGAGTCTCGTTTCGCGCCAGGCCGCTAGGGGCGCTTTTACGCACTGTTGCGGCGAGCGGCGGCTACGCTGGCAGTGCGTCCTCGAGCGCTACTAGCAGCCGTCTGGCGCGGGAATTCGTGTTTAATCACACTTCAGTTAATTGATTTCGGTAATTCCGAATGAATAAGTATCAGTTTTACAGTGACCATCCCTGAATGAATGTTTTTTCTGATTGAGCGTGTTAAGCGGGCCGGGGCCTCTTGACTGGCTTTTCCGTTTTGAGATGCGTTACGGTGCACGTGACGCATTTGGTTTCGTGGTCGGATATGAAGTGATGCCGAAAAGAAATAACATTATCTCACGTACTGACAACGGAACTGGCTAGCTAACCAAAGTGTACAGGTTCATACTCGCAGGGGGAGGTTATTCCCGAATTTGATGTACATTGGGAAGTTCATAGCATAAACCAAACTTATGTCATAAAAGCTTCCCAGGAACTCTTTTTGTTATAGTAAATACAACAAAATTGAAGCTTTCTGTTGAAATTCCTCATGAAGCATAGCGGTTTTTTCTTGCTATAAGGATGCGGAGGAATTTTCTGTGCCCGGAAAACCAAATGCAAAAATTCAAGCACTGAAGATGCTCGTCACGGTCTTACACGCACTAATTAGCAACGCTGATTTGGCCCATTCTTTGCGAATAAATTGGGAATTCTTTATTGCGAGTGCATTTGAAGTGCAACAATGACCTGCTACACTACTAACTCAACAACGATGTCATTTAAGCCTATTTACAGGCTAATTTTATTTACATGCAAAATGCCACGGTTTAGGCACACAATGCCACACTGTAGTCAGGTTTTTAGAACATTAATGAACGCTAGTATTGCACAATCCTTTTCATTGCACAATCCTTTTCATGCACAATCCCCCTGAGATCTCAGTTTACATCCGTTAACAGCTCAAATTCGTCCTTCGTACAGGTAACGTCTGGGGTGCCCCAGGGCAGTGTTCTTGGCCCTTTGCTCTTTCTAGTTTATATTAATGACTTACCTAACGGCCTAACATCTAGAGTAAGGCTCTTTGCCGATGACTGCGTAATATATCGTAACATTTCAAGTGACACTGACCGCCAGGCTCTTCAGGCTGATCTTGACACATTAAACGCATGGTGTTCTGATTGGCTAATGACTCTTAACCTTTCTAAAACAAAGTGCATGTCATTCACCCGTTCCTCAACTAGAATTCCAACTACATATTTCCTGAATAACAATACACTTGAACTGGTTTCTACTTACAAATACCTTGGAGTGCATTTTCAATCAAATTTAAAATGGCATAACCATATAAATCAAACGCTCGCATCTGCCAATCGTACACTAGGCATAATAAAACATAACCTAAAGCAGGCACCACCACACATTAGAAAACTTGCATACCTCACTCTCATTCGCCCTAAAATTGAATACGCATCTGCCATCTGGGATCCAAGTCAAGAATACATTATGCGTGATATTGAATCCCTGCAAAACCGTGCTGTTCGTTTTATTTTTTCCGATTATTCCCCATACGCAAGCGTCACAGCGCTGAAAAATCGCGCCGAGTTGGCTTCATTATCACTTCGCCGCCGGCATGCTCGCCTAACACTTTTTCATAAACTGTATCATCATGAGCGCCTTCGTGACGATTTTTTTCACTCACCCACTGTTACATTTCCACGGCGCGATCATTCTTGTAAAGTTAAGCGCATCACTTGCCATTCATTTAGGTTCGCAAACTCATTCATTCCGCGCACAATAATAGACTGGAATAACCTACCACAGCACATTGCCACAGAAGCTAACCTAACAAAATTTCAAGACTTTTTAAAAAATGAAGTAACCTAATTCTGTTCTTGCTTGCATATATTGACCTTTTTTATTTTTTGCTGTGCTTGCCTTGTAGTTATCTGTTTTTGTAGTTATGTGTTTTAAAAATTCTTATTGCTTGTATTTTTTTTGCTACGTTTGTAATTTATCATTCTGTTAGCACCCATTCATGTTATGTTCGATGTATGCGCATGCTCCCCCCTATGTAATACCCTCCTACGGAGGGCCTTTAGGGGTACCTGAATAAATAAATAAATAAATAAATTTTGGCGTTTTTTTTTTTCAAAAGTTCATTTTCATTCACAACCATATATTTCACTTGAACAATGGAGCACAGTAGTCACACTTTCAGCACTATTCTGGAGTCTGGTTTTTCCGCAATCCTTTTCCCTTTGCCACTCTTGGCCGTTTTCTCCGCAACAAAATTTGTGAAAAAAAACCGGCTGAACTTCTCCATCCCGAGCTCAACCACTGCCCTCGTATGGCTATTCGTTGAGCCGTCATGGCTGAAAAGCTTGTTTTCCAGTGCAGCTGGTAGCATCATCCTCACAAACGGTGTTTCTTACGATATTGCAAGTTTTGCGAATGCTTGGGCCGCTCTTTCTAGTGCACAGACGAATTCCAGGAACTGAAGCCTCGGATACGATAGCGGATACGATAGCCCACCCCGTCCAAATTGAAGATCACCGCAGTGGCAGGTGCAGATGAGCGAGGCGCCTTAAGCCGCTCCACGCAGAGTGAGCACCTAATGTGTTCCTCGACGGTTCTCTTACGAAAGCCCGCAATGAGGCCCAGTGTGCTGGCCTTGATGCTTGGAACTGAATAACCTAAAAAACACACCAATAAATTCGGTGGGAACATGAGAGGTACGCTCAGATGTAAAGACAGCGCACCGCTGCTCGTTGCTTTTTAACACCAATCAACCATATTAAAATACGATAACTATGCACAGCGAAGCATGCTAGCTTCAATTTGTCGTGATCGGTTGAGCGATAAAACGTTTAATTACAAAAATCAAATACAATTGTGGAGGGAAAAAAATAAAAATAAAACCAAGGGTGTTCTCATCTTTTCTTGAGATTGTCTTTATCCATTTGTCTCAAACTTCAGTGATGGGGAAATCGTGAAAGGAAACATTTCTCACCTTACCTCCTTCAGATCTAAAATAAGGTACGAAACAGTATACCATCGTGCTCCTTCAAAAGAAAAAACACGCTTCAGAGGACTGAATAAGCTGTATTTTTCATGTCTGAAACTTCGTGCTTTACATACAGCAGACGCAACTTACGCTCCACGCGTCTGCAATAGCGCGTTCTGCAATGCTGCGCCCACGCGTGCGGCGGCCGCGGCGGCGGGGAACGACAGGGCGTAAGTAGCGCCACTCCACTAGCAGCGGCGAAAATTATCCCCGCGACGGCGGTGCTGGGACCGCGCTCGCTGGGCAGGTCCGATGTATAGTTGATCGTGTTGCTATCGCGATAATTTCCATGTTAAATACCACAGCAGATAAAATGACTGAACAGAAACTTGCCGAGCAAAGAAGCAAAAAATGAACTCAGAAACGCGCAATACGAAGTTCAGGCATCTGCGAACAGCTACCACAAGCGCGCACATCGCGTTTAACCCTCCGGTATGAAATGACGCGCACCACGAAGCGTTCGATTTTCTCCGCCTTTCGAGCCACGCAACCTCCCGTAATCTGGCTTCAGATCTCAGGCATTGCTATCGCGATAATTTCCATGTTAAATACCACAGCAGATAAAATGACTGAACAGAAACTTGCCGAGCAAAGAAGCAAAAAATGAACTCAGAAACGCGCAATACGAAGTTCAGGCGGCCGCCATCTTGCATTGTCATGGCGATGCCCGATCAGGAGGGCTGTTTCAGCGTGCGCCGACCGGAAAGCCATTCACAATTCAGAATCTATTTCTGGCTTCGTCTGTGCATCTTTGTTTTCTGCCGTTCGTGCGTTTATAAATGAAGGAAGATGTAAGAGACGGCCTGTACCGGAAAGACGATCGCTCAGTCCATATAATGTACCAAAATGGCCGCGCCCGGTCTCACCGTTGCGGAGGTACAGCGCTTCGAAAACTGCAATTTTTTCGCTCTTGTGCTCTGCCATTGCCGGTTTTCAGCGGAAAAACTTTGCAAACGCATAGGATACAAAAACATACAAGCTGAATACGTAGCCTTCAAAAAAATGATGTTCCGTTCATTTTTTTTTTTTTCGAAGTTAAAAGCCGTGTACGTCCCCCGTTGAAACTAATCAATCCAAATATTCCATAATACCCATTATTCGAACCCTTTCGAATATTCGAAATGTTTCGAATACATGTTTTTCGAAGCGAATACGAATATAACATATTTAATATTCGAGTAATATTCGAAATTTTCGAATATTCGCACACCCCTAGTCTCTGGACAACGTGTCAGCAGTCGCCAACAACTTGCTGGGTACATAGAAGATCTTGAACTGATACCACATCCGCTTAAGTCGTAGACGCTGTATCCTTGGCAGCAACAAGTCGACCTCCATTTCCCCTAGAGAAGCCGTAAGTGGTTGATGATCTGTTTCCACAAGAAACTGAAGACCCCTGACAAACTCGGTCGGTCGCAGTAAGCGAACGGGACACAAAAGCTACCACTCGTCGTTCTCCGTTGGGTTGATCCTGGAGCCCCGAGCCCAAAGGAGCTGGAATCCGCGCCGGGTGATAGCAAGCCATGCAGACGTCGGATGCGAGCATCTCTTTGACTTTTTGGAAAGCAGCTTCCTGAGGTGGCCCCAGATCCAAGCAGCGTTCTTGCAAAAAAGCTCCCTGATTGGAGCCACGACATTGGACAAATGCGGCAAGAACCTTGCGACATGATTCACCATACCAAGGAACTTGCGAACAGCTTCAACATCCACCGACGGCACCATTTTCAGCACGGCCTCTACCTTGGCCAGATCTGGTGAGATGCCTTCCGCTGAAACTACAACTCCGAGAAAGAGTACGCTGGCCACCCCAAACTGGCACTTTGCCTTGTTCAAGGTCAGACCCGCTGCCTTCATGGGACCAAGTACCTCCGCCAACCTTGTGTCGTGTTCTTCCCGGTTTCGGCCGAACACCAGCACATCGTCAATCATGTTGACCACACCTTTCTGCCCTTCGAGGATGTAAGACATCTGGCGTTGGAAGTACTCTGGCGCCGAGGTTATACCAAATGGGAGTCGGCAAAAACAGTACCGCCCAAACGGCGTGATAAATGTTGTCAACTCCTGGCTACTTTCAGCCAGCCGCACTTGGTGAAAACTGGATGTCGCGTCAAGCTTTAAAAATACCTTGGCGTCACCGAGAAGACCTAGTACTTGCTCGACCGTAGGGAGCACATGCTGTTCTCTAAGAACCACTTTGTTCAGTCTTGTCAGATCAATGGTAGTCTCCCGAAGCCTTTCCCACAACCACCAGGCCTGCACACCACGGTGTGGGCTTAGTAACCTTCTTGCCTTGCAGTCAATTTATCCAGCTCAGCCTTCACGACGTCGAGAAGAGGGATTGCAATGCGCCTAGGAACGTTCACGGAATATGGAATGGCTCCCGGCTTCAAGCGGATCTCGTACTCCTCTCTAAGCTCACCTAGACCCTTAAATATTTGTGCCGCAAAGGTGTTGACGATTAACTGCGTCCCTTGCTTTTCGTCAGCTGATTTGACGACACCGTCCGCAAATTGAATGGCTGGAAACCCAAGAAGTGCTGTGAGCATACCACGTAGAGCTTCTCTACGGTATAGCGGTCCTTCCACTTTAATGTTGCCCGGAAGATCCCCAAAACAACGAGTGGCCCCCTGGGCCCATCAGCTCACCTTCAGGTGGGTCGAGACGTGACCGGAGAACGTGCTTGGTATCACGGACACTTCCGCACCGCTGTCCAGCTTGAACCTGACGGGTGTCCCGTTGACCTCGCCTTCGGCCTTCATACAGCTCAACCGAAGAGTGCTTCCTCTAGCGATAGCTTCGAGTTTCTACAAAGCTTATCCCACAGCTTCCTATCCGAAAGGCCGACAACGAGCCGCTCTTCTATCTCCCGTGATGTATAGTTGCATCACCGAACCATTCCCCAGAGAGCAGTGTAAAACGCTTCGGCGGACTCGCCAGGCGGCTGTGTTTGCCGGCGAAATCTCGCGCTCTCATACAGCTCGTTCGTCGGGTGGACGAAATAAGTGTCGAACTTGCTGGTGACCGCCTGAAAATCTTTCAACTGGTCTTTCGCAACACGAAGCGCGGAAAGGATTTCCCAAGCTCTTGGGCCCATGCAGACAGCAGGGTCCTCACGCGTACCTCCGCGGCGGCGACGTGCAGTCCTGACGCGAAGCTGTAGTCTTCGAACTGAAGCAGCCAATGTCGCCACTCTCCAGGGTTGCCGAAGTCGAAGGGAGGTGGGGCCCGGAGGTTCACCATAGCCGCAGCCGGCACTGACTTGCTGTCTTTGTCCATCTTGCTAGCCGAGGAGCGTGCTCGTTGAAGCAGGCAGCTTAGATCACTTTACGCCATTGCCGCGAAAAGCTAGCCCAGCCCGCAGCCGCGAGCGCGGCATGCGCCGGCCTCACTCAAGCCATGCACAACAGATAAAAACTGATACCGCTCCCCACTTGTGACACCATGTAGGGAGTCGCGCCACAATGATCACCGCACAATAACCACCGTGGGCCAGTGCCCACTGCTTTTATTGTCGCTTCAACAGAACTACAGCAGTCATAGATAACAGTTAGTAGTAGGTAGGGTTAGTTAGTAGGTAGGGTTAGTAGGGTTAGTGGCGCCATCTACACCACACTCGTGGAATCTCGTTATCGCAAGGTACAAAGAAGTTGGAAAAAAGTTTGCGATTTTTCGTTACATGCAGGTTTTGGTTGCATGCAGGGTTTGAGAATAGGCTCGCGTGCATGAAGCAGAGATGAAAGTGGTCTCACCCTTCGACAATTTATTTCACAGTGGAAAACTGCGTGATCTGCGACTGCTGCCTTTGCACAAGCCTTGTCACTACACGGCATTCTGAAAAAGCAAGGGCACTTACCCCCCATACTCACAAATGCATCAGTTTTGCCGTGTGACACTGTTCGGTGCCTTAACGCATTTCAAGGACCACACTTATGCTGAAACAAGTGTGGCTCTCATCGACTTGTTTGCGATATTGATGCTCATTGGCGCACTCAAAATTTTGAGAGGCTGCTAGCTTGGATACTGTACCAGGTGGCAGCAATGTTCTTCTTTCTCACCAGCAGGGATGGCGTTTAAAATAGTGAGCTTGTCTTGAAAAGACAAAACTGGTAATTGTCTGGCAGCAGAACTCGCCGCCGACGAACTGACACCACAGATACCATGGAGACGCGCGACTACGCACCGACAAGCAGGCCTAGAAGCTAACCGACACCGCACTCGCGTGTAAGCACACGGTAGTTTGCGGTGTGGGCGAGATTTGTTAAATTAGTGCATTTAGCCGGCTGATTTTTTTTCAGAAAAGGTGCCAACAACAATCACTCATCAGTGTAACAAGTTCGTTATGTCAAGCTGCAATGCCTTCGTTACATAGAGGTCTCAAACACATGGGGAATTGAAAAACTTTGTTAAATCCAGGAGTTCTTACATCCACGCTCGACTGTATTTGCAGGGGAGGAATTCATAAGTAGAGAGTGAGTGAATCACAGATAAGAAACTTGAACAGCTGGGGAATGGCATAAACTCGCCCCTTGTTGCCTTCGCAAGGTGTATCCTCTTTTCTCTTGCCATTCAGAGACCTGGTGTCAAGATGCGCGCAAAGAGTGTAAAATTTGAGTATGTTGGAAGGCTTGTTCTTGTTCTTGAGTATGTTGGAAGGCTTGTTTCCACTTGTTTTTTTCCAAAGGGAAAAAAACAAGTGGAAAAGTGTACAGTAATGTTTTTTTTTTTTCGGGAAGCTTGTTGGTGCTGAAAGCGATAGTAGTAAAGCTGTCCTTGAAAGCAGAGGTGCCGTTGTCGAATGGCCCAAGCGGGTGTACCGACCGAGTGAAGAGAGCACCCCTTGGAAGTTGGGCTGGTTGGAGCAGCGCTGTTCAAAAACGGAGACACAGGCGCTTTGTCTTGGTTTTTGGATAGCGCTGCGCCAGTGTCCCCCCAACGTGGCAGCCGTGGCACTGCGAGCGTTTCCCTTGCGGGGCCCGATGGAGGCCCACTGCTGCACAGCCCAGGCGTAGCTGCTGCGCATGCAGCCCCCGCAGTTTTTCTCCACAGTGATCTGCCCTTCTTGTCTGTAGCTGTGACTAACTTGACATTCTTCCCCAGTTTGTGACCAGCTGCTCCAAGCCTCCGCTGCTGGGCTTTGCACACCTGGAGCCACCCTTTCTCCATCCGCTGCGTCGAAGTCAGCGACGACCAGGTAACCAGGCACTTGCTCTCTTTCCCCTCGCTCCCTGGGGCGACTCTCTGGTGCCGTGCTCGCAGCAGGGCCAGAACATGAACCAAATATCCAGTGGCAAAATTTCCACTGCAGGTGTGCCAACGGGGAAATTTCAGCCAACGTGCAATTCAAACCTCATCATTACAAGAGACACTTGGTTATAAGAGACATTTGAATGAAAGCGGTTTGGTTGGTTTTTCTTTGTTCGCCATGTTAGCAACATTGCATACAAGAGACCTTGGTTACAAGAGACATTTTCAGGGGTGAGACAGCTGAATCAGATTTGGGAGCAGTTTGTGGAGCAACGAAATCTTATTTTGGAGCAGAAGAACCTTGATTTGGAGCAGAAGAACGACATTTATTATGTCACCTTAGGAGCCCAAAAAATCAAACTTTTGGCAACTCGTGGGGGGGGGGGGGGGGGGTGGAATGCATATTTTAATCGGTTTTGAACGTACATAACACTGAAACAGCCTTTCAATACAGTTGTTTCTACCGGAGTATCACAAGGTACGAACTGCACTACCTTTTTACAAATCATTTTTAAATTCTTAGGCTGTATGCATAGATAGCATGGAGCGCCGTTGAAAATATCGAATTAAAAAACTAAGAAATCGTAAGGCATTTTTATTATCATGTGAATGCCGAAATTATTTTTTTGTAATCTTAGACTCGGCTCTACGCACAAGTGTGGAGCCACGGCAAAAGTAGCGCTAAGCGAGGTGACAGTCGTCGCACCCCACCAGCCCTCCCATTTCAATCCCCAAGGTACACGTTCCATCACTGCGATCGTAATCTGAGTAATGTGGTATGTTTAGCCACCTCCCTCTTGGCATTAAATTTTACTTCAGATAGATGAATCATTATTAATAGCGTGCAGTAATAGCCCATCCCGCTATTGGACACTGCTTGAGGCGCGGTCACACTAGGCCGACTCGACGGCGACGCCGAGTCGCCAAACCATCGGCCAACTGCCAAGTTGCTCGACTGCGCTGTCATACTACGCCGACGGCGACACAAACAGGTCGGCCGATGGAAAGTCCGCGTAGTGTGACTGGCTCGCCGACCAACGATGCCAACAAAATCAGTCGCCCGACACATCGTCAGAAATTGATCAAGAAGCGAAAACTGCTCCCCGACAACATTCGTGCCGCAATGAATGCGGCTCGATTTTGATAGTTTCTGTAGTGTAATAAACTCAGTAAGGTCCATGAAGCCCATACAACTCAACACTAGCGCTAATGCAATCCGTATTTTGGCTTTCGACGCTTCGGCCATGCTCTCCGGCGGCGCCGCTACCCCGGAGCTGCAAACTGCACATGCGTGTGCGATCAGCTCGCCTGTAGAAAATGTAAGGTCCGATCCACGCAGAGGAAGAGTTACGCAGGGTAATTTGGGTAATAAGGGATCAATATCGGCCAAGGTTTTTAACGTGAAACGTAAAAACGCAAAGTATGGCAAGCACTATCCCCGCAGTGGGAAATCGCAGTCGCAGTCGCAGCCGGGCACACATTTTTGCGAGCGCTTTCGCGAAGCAGCGGAGTTGATGGCGGTAAGCTATTGTGAGGGCTTCGGGGAACCTTGGTGTGCAAGCGCTATTTAAGAAATTTCAGTTTACCAGCCAGGAATTTTGTAAACCAGCTAGTAAACACCAGCGTATGACACGGAAGGATGGGCCTCCATCTAGCACCCAGGCTATTTCGCATGGGGGCAGCATTTGTGCGGTGGTGCAGTGGTCTCGCGCGTCGCGCCTGTGCGCTCAACCTTGCGGGTTCAATTCCCGGCGGGGTCAGCTTTTTCTTTTTTTTAAGGGTTTTTTAAGGGGCATAGTTTGCGTATCCAATTTGTGAATCATTTTCTGCGTGATTTTGAGAAGCAACTACCTTTATAATGGAAAATTTCTTTCGAAACAGCGAGAGGCGTCTTGAGCCACAATTAATTCCCCTTGCACAGTGTTTCTCGAAAATGCGGTACCATGGTGCAATGGAAGGCCTTCTCTATTAGAGGAGGTTAAATTTCCGCTGACGTATGCACTAATTTATATGCATATTTTACGTGCTATTTTTGCCTAGGGTTCATCCATAACATCCGTATTATTGCTGCTGCGGCAGCAGCGAACACAGTTGAGGTACAAGCAGCGCACACGCCAGTACGCACGAACGGCTTCAGTCGCGCAGCGACGACACGATACTCCAAGTTTGACTAGAGAAAGAAAGATCCCCGGCGGAGAGACGAGGCGGCAGAGTGGGCCGTCGCACGGCCGTCAGTGTTGTGTGACAAGCGCGTCGGCCGACATCGTGCAGACACCGATGCCCCGCCAATTTCTCGCCGACGCAGACGGTTGGCCAGCGGTCGGCGTCGGCGCGGTGTGACATTGCCGCCGGCAGCTCGCTGACACGGTGTTGGCCGACCAAATCGGCCCATGGTGGGGCTAGTGTGACCGTGCCTTTGAACATATTGCGGCGATGTCGCCTGCGCCACCACTTCTGCATTGTCAATCGTCCCACTCCCGGCACTCGCAAGCTCGCTGTCAAAGGCAGCAATAACTCAGCGTTTTATAACCCCGCAACGAGTCCGAAATTTCCCTTCACGCTCGCACCGCACCTCGCACTCACTGCCGAAACACGGCGAATTCGCGGGCACCACTTAAAGGGACACTGAAGTGATTTGTAAACAATGCGGGATTACGAGCGCAAATTGTAGTCCGGAGTCCCTAGGCCCTGTTTCGACCACTCTGAGCACGTTTACGCAAATTTATTTAGTAGAAAAATCAATTCGAAAATGCTGTCCTCCTCTCTGCACTCTCGCCCCATTTTCTGTGGCGTTTTCGTGTGACGTCAGCAGGAGAGGAGCTGGCAATTGGCTGCGCTACTGCGCGGCTCGTCGACCTTCCGCGACCGAGTCAGTCGGCCCAACGTTTAGTCCACCGGCCGCCGACGGGTCGTCGCAATTCGCTCGATAAGTTGAAACTAAGCCACAACACGTTTGGGAATGGAAGAATGTGCCTTTCTTTACTTCGTTAGTTCGTACACTGTATCTAGCGCCAAGTCAAGGTCGCTTCACACAAGCGCTGCACAAGCGCACATGCGACGCTTCGCTGACTGGCACGCCAGTAGGAAAATATAAGGCCTCTTGAAGGGGGAGAAGAGTCAGCGAAGTCAATATAGGTACTAAGGAAATAAATATTTTTACCATACAGCGTAAACCTAGGGTGCGGGAAGCACGTTTTTGTGGTGGGCAAACAAGCACAGCGGTCAGCAGCACGACTACGCATCTGCGAACACTTTTCCGTCTACGAAATGCAATTGCTAGACGTGAGCTATTGTGGAAACTCGGGGGACGCTTACTGTACGAGCGCAATACAACAAATAGTCACCTAAGCTGCTTGAAATACTAAACTAAATAAAAGTGTAAACTGTTTGTACAGTATATACCTTATATTTGGATCGTCGGGTAGCCCCCGCGCGTGGCCTAGTGGTCTAGGGGGCTAGGTATGTCAGCAGAAGTGTTTTGCCAGTCGCAAGTTCGAATCCTCGCGGGTACATGCTTTTTTTTTATAAGTTAACTTTTTCGTTTTTCGCCGATGTTTTCTATACTGAGTTCATCTTTTTTGGGGCCGCAACGTTCATTGCTCCATGAACTAGTCCGCAGAACTCGCGGAGGGTGGCACTGGCGTGCTAGCAAGTTCTCGTTGGCGTGCTGTTGCCATAAGCACCGACTGCTTGCGGGCAGCGGGCACAGGCCAGAATCAACAGACCCTTGGCCTGGTGCGAACACGCTTTTTACGATACAGGCATGAGTGATGAAAGCTCCAAATATGGGGGAAAAGCGCGTGTATTTGAGCGTCTGCGGGGACGCGGAGGGCGTTCATGCACTGCGTAGGCCTCAGCTAGTGAATGCTATGATTCCAAGCCATCCTGGCAGGCTTATCTTATGCATTTCACAGCCGACAACATGGCAGAAGCGCGGTACTACGATTACTGGGATATTGAGAATGCCCATCCAACGACGCCATCGGATGCCAAACATGTTGTTTTACAGAACCGAAACCGAAACTTGTTTGATTGCTAACCTTGGGCATTGTCCAATCACGGTGCCCCCTCCTCCCAACGTCACAGCCTTAGTTGGTGCGGCCGCCGCAAACCGCGCATGGCAGTTTTTCTTCTTTCGCGCTTTGTAAAATAATTACCGATTTGTCAACCGGATAAACGATGAAAAGTGTGCTAATTCGAGCCAGTCTACGCAGTGCAAGCAAAAACGGGAGCTTGACAAATTCACTTCAGTGTCCCTTTAATTGTTTTTGATGAACTCCCGTTTTTTGAGTCGTGCAACTTCCCGCTACAGATCGAATGACTAAATGTAATCCCAGCCACCCCCATCACCGGAGGTACGGCGCTCCGAAAATTGCCATTTTTTTATCAACTTACACAAGTAGTTTGCCACCTCAGTACAAATAAGTATTTTTTCTAGAAGACTTTGCAATGGTTGGGAAATCTTTAAAAAATAAAAAAGATATATATATCGTGCGCAACCCGACATTGTGACTTTCGAAAAAACTATCTCGGGGACAATGTTATGCGGTTTTTTTATTGAATGATCAATCCATTAAACCTTTACCTACAGCATCACCTTGGGGGTGCTGGAAAATTATGCCATCAGTAAACATTTTTCCCCAGTGAAACTGACGGGTGCATTAAAATCCTTGGCTCTCGGACTGTTTTGGAGCAGTTTGGCGCAACTGTTGCAATTTTCAAGCTTTTGGAGCAACCTGGCGCAGGAAAACAAATTTGTATCAAAACTGTGCAATATGCGCAGCTGTCTCACCCCTGCATTTTTTTGGTTCCCTTGAGTGTCTCTTGGAACAAGGTTTTACTGTAGCAACAAACCGGGACGTTGAATCACATGTTGAAGTGTACAATTTTTCTATCAAAGATATTTCCAAAGGCACAAATGCAAACAATGTGGGGTCTTCAGAACCAAAAAGAATCACCGAGAGAAATCATTTTTTGCCGCTATCGTTAACGCATCCCATTTATAGGCTTGTGCGAATAGTGATATTTTAGTTCGAAGCGAATAGTCCTAGGTGTTGAATACTTTCGAAGCGAATTCGAATAGCTGTCAGGTGTCACTGAGCTTCATGTTACTGAGACACTGAGCACCTGGGGACAAAAATCTCGATGATACGAATTTCGCGAGGCCGCGAAAAATATTCGTATCATCCGAAATTCGTATGAACCAACACAGACCAAAAAATTGAGCACTAAAAAAAGTTTTCATTTACTTCTTTAATTACTTTCGCATGGAGAAATCCGTGACGTTTTTCTAGTTTTTTTTAACCTCCATGTCGCCGAGCGGTAATTTCTGGTGAGCTCACTACAGGAGCGTTTTTGCATGCGATTCGTGCATGTCAGCGTTGCGCGTGCGATATCAGGCCCGCGTCGACGAATCCGCGCCTGCGGTCGCCTGTGCCTTGGTCAGGAAATGATGCGCGACGCGCGTGGCAGTGGGAAGAGCCTGACAATTTGCGCCAATGGGAAGGTGTGCGCCTCAGGGCGGCAGTTTCGAAGCGCTTGGGACAGCTGGCTGGCTCTGCCGGAGATGTTTGGGCTTAGCACCCCGGCAGATATTTCATGGGCACTTTCACTAGCGGCGCGCATGTGGTTTTATAGCACTGTTTTCGCCCACATTATTAGCTCATTTACCGCACAAGAAATTTCATGCGTGCTTTGAGCGGCATTTTAAATAGTGGTTAGAAGCGGTGGCTCGAGCGCCCCGCACCACTTCGCGACCGAAGCTGCCGCCTGTTGCCGGCCGCGCCCCGCGCAGCGTGCGGGTGGTTTCGCGGCGGCGTCAGCGCACCTGTGGAGTGCGCGGCGCACTTTCGCGATCAAAGAACAACAGCCCAGCCGTTCGTGGAGTCTTTCTCCACGACAAACGTGAGAGAAAGAGCCCGCACGTCGCTGTCGCTTGCTCGTTCGGCAGTCGGGCGCCTCGCCGGCTCGTTCGTATCATCTGCCGGGCCACACAGGCCCGTTCGTGAGAGCCGAAATTTTTCTCTTTGCAAACAATGCAATTTCGCCGGGACTTATCAGAAATTCTTATCATCCCGAAATTCGTATCACCCAGAATCGTATCATCGAGATTCCACTATGTGTATTGGGTTCGCACCCGTGGACACATTTATATAACACTTGTATATAACTGCTTAAAGGGACACTGAAGTGATATGTAAACATTGCGGGATTACTAGCGCAAATTGTAGTCCGGAGTCCCCAGGCCATGTTTCGACCACTCTAGGCGCGTTTACGCGATTTTATTTAGTAGAAAAACTAATTCAAAAATGCTGTCCTCCTCTCTTTACGCTCACCCATTTTATGCGGCGTTTTCGTGTGACGTCAGGAGGGGATGAGCTGGCAATTGGCTGCGCCACGGCTGCGCTAGTATTTCTTTCTCTATGGCGCTACTGCACGGCTCGCCGGCCGACAGTCAGTCGGCCCAGCGTTTCGTCCGCCGGCCGCCGGCGGGTCGTCGCAATCAAGGAGGTTAAAAAAATTGCTTGGTCGCAATTCGTTCGCTTAGTTGAAACGAAGCCAGGACACGTTTGTGAATGGAAGAATGTGCCTTTCTTTACTTGGTTTGTTTGTACACTGTATCTAGCTCCAAGTCAAGGTCGCTTCACACAAGCGCTGCACAAGCGCACATGCGACGCTTCGCTGACTGGTACGCCAGTAGGAAAATATAAGGCCTCTTGAAGGCGGAAGAAGAGTCAGCGAAGTCAATATAGGTACTAAGGAAATAAAATCAACTGATATTTTTACCGTACAGCGTAAAACTAGGGCGCGGGAAGCACTTTTTTGCGCTGGGCGAACAAGCACAGCGGTCAGCAGCACGACTACGCATCTGCGAACGCTTTTCCGTCTACGAAATGCAATTGCTAGACGTGAGCTACTGTGGAAACTCGGGCGACGCTTACTGCACGATCACAGTACAACAAATAGTCACCTAAGCTGCTTGAAATGCCAAAACTAAATAAAAGTGTAAACCGGTTGTACAATATATACCCTATATTAGCAAGGCCGTCGCGTCCCGCTCCGTTGCTGAGTGGTCTCGGGCGTTAGGTATGTCTCCGCAAATGTTTTGCAAGTCACGAGTTCGAATCCCCGCGGGTACGTGCTTTTTTTTTTGTAAGTTAACTTTTTTGTTTTCCGCCGATGTTTTCTATATTGAGTTCACCTTTTTTTGGGCCGCAACGTTCATGGCTACACGAACTAGTTCACAAAACGCGCGCAGGCTGGCACTGGCGCGCTAGCGAGTTCTCGTTGGCGTGCTGTTGCCATAAGCACCGACTGCTTGCAGGCAGTGGGCACAGGCCAGAATGAACAGACCCTTGGCCTGGTGCGAACACGCTTTTTACGATACAGGCATGAGGGAGGCAAGCTCCAAATATGGGGGAAAAGCGCATGACATTTGGGCGTCTGCGGGTACGCGGAGGGCGTTCATGCACTGCGTAGGTCTCGGCTAGTGAATGCTACGACTACAAGCCGTCCTGGGAGGCTTATCTTGTGCATTTTACAGCCGACAACATGGAAGAAGCGCGGTACGATATTGAGATATTGAGAATGCCCATCCAACAACGCCATTGGTTATGTTTTACAGAACCGAAACCGAAACTTGTGTGATTGCTAACCTTGGGCATCGTCCAATCACGGCGCCCCTCCTCCCAACGTCACAGCCTTAGTTGGTGCGGCCGCCGCAAACCGCGCATGGTAGTTTTTCTTCTTTCGCGCTTTGTAAAATAATTACCGATTTGTCAACCGGATAAACGATGAAAAGTGTGCTAATTTGAGCCAGTCTACGCAGTGCAAGCAAAAACGGGAACTTGACAAATTCACTTCAGTGTCCCTTTAACTGATTGAAGCAACTGATGACCACTGAAGTTCAGAAGCGGAGTGCATCAGCACCTGCTCACTGCACGCGTGTCACATGATAACCGAACAAATTGTTTCGTTACCGTTTCATTGTTTGAATCAATGAAACAGGAGCCTCGACTACCCTGACGAACATGCGCGCATAAGAACTCTACGACAACGCTCTGAATGTGGCTTAGCCTGTCTTGGCTCCACATGTAGTCAAGATGTAGGCCTGATGTCAATGGCACTACGGCTTGCCTAATGAAACCGAAACTTTAACGAAGTTTTGATATTCGTTAACCCCGAATACTTCGAAATATCGGAAATTTTAAATTCGAGTCGAAGTGAATTCGAATACTGTAATATTCGTTCGAATATTCAAAGCGCCCGAATATTCGCACAGCAAATCCTGTTACACCATTATTTATAGTGAAATTAAACGTATCATCCAAAAATCACATTATCCACAACAGGTTCTAGAAGATCACAAACAGATCACTTGGCAGAGAACTTGCTTTTATTAAAGAATTTTACAATTTTCACTCAACTTCTTGTTTTTCAGTGTCCCGCAGGAAACTTTTTCGGTACTTGTAGAAATGAGTAGCAGTTTCATCTCTAAACTCCTCACCTGTGACGAGGCTACGAAACGTGCCTGCAGCTTCTAATGCACAGTACTGGTCGCTGCAACCTCTTTGTGGCCGTCATCTTCAGCGGCTGCATCAGCTGTAATTTCTCGAATTCGTATGTCACCCGTTGGTCGTGGGCCGATATGAACACTTCTGGAGTCCAGTGCCATCGCCTTCATTCCCCCGTGCCTCACCAGTTGACGATTGTTTCCTGTTTGAGATGATCCCATGACATGGCCAGAAAATGGATGGCACCCAGATTCATTGAGTCTCGCAGCGGCTGGTTCCCTCAGTGCAGGTGTCCCCCGGGTCGGGTGGATGAGGCGGTAGAAGGGCCCTGCAGTATGGCACATGTGAGGCCCGCTGCTGCTGTTCCGCTGGTGCCCGGAGGGGGGCAGGTGTCCAGGTCACATCGGGGAGATGCGGCATGCTTCTGGGGGGGGGGGGGGAGCACCTGAAGTGAAGGGGCCGCAGGTGACTGGTGCAGTTGTAAAAACGATGTAACCATGAGACACTCGGTGCCCATGGGCAAGGAGCAGAAGCCCATGCCAGGGTGTAGTAGTACAGGTACGGTGCGCAACACCCTTGTCTATAACACTGAGTTCAACTTCAACTGGTTACTTCTCAAAACTGCGGCCTCAAACTTGTCACAAAAGACATTGAGGTCAAAGTATATTGTCAAGGCTTCAGAATGACACAATAGTTTTCTTCAAATGTTTTTCGCTCGGGGCAAGATAAGGCTATAAGTACGAAACCTGTGTTATAGACAAGGGTGTTGCCCTCTGTACTAGTTTTGGGTGGACTTAGTGATTGCTTGGCATGTTATATAGTTTGTATGAAGTCTTATCGATATGTCAACACCCCACCTGCAGCCACCAACTGCACAGTATAAACAAAGCTTCCTCTCTCTAGAATTCCAAGGTGCTCTGAAGCACAGTTTATTTATTTATTTATTTACCCTCAAGGTCCATGGCGGAGTCGTTAGGGAGAAACAGTAAAAATAACAACACAACGCAAGAACAAAAAGAAAACTACAATAGTAATACAATCAGCACGTTTCTGGTCGTACAATGTTAGCTATTGCGTTCTTGAAAAGGTTGAAGTCTCGAATGGTTGCTGTCAGGTTTGGAAGGCCATTCCATTCCTTCGATGTACGTGGCATGAAAGACTGCATAAAGAAGTTAGTTCTGCAGAAAGGAATGCCGACTTTGAAGGCGTGATCCAAACATTGTGAAATGTGATGTGGACGGATGATGAATTCATTATGTAAAAAGGCGTGGTGGTAGAGCTTGTGAAAAAGACATAAGCGGGAAATTCTACAGCGTGATGCTAGGGATGGTAGACTAAGGTCTGCTTTCATGGATGATATGCTTGCGGTGCGATTGTAATTACGTATAATGAAGCGAGCCAAGTTATTCTGAACCATTTCTAGCGACTGTATTAAATTGACGTGAAAGGGATCCCATATTCATGCTGCGTATTCTAGTTTTGTGCAAATTAGTGTTTTGCATAGGAGTAATTTTAGAGTGGAAGGGGCTTTTGAAAAGTTACGGCATAGGTACCCGAGCATACTGTTGCTGTTGTTAATTACATAGGTGATATGAATGTTCCAGGTTAGGTTAGTTGTGATGTGCATACCAAGGTATTTATAAGAGGGTACATTTTCTAACGGGTTATTACCAAGACGGTGTGCTAGGTGACCTAGTTACACGCATGAGTTTGCACTTAATGGGGTTTAATTCCATCAACCAGTTGTTACACCATTCTTAAATCGCATTAAGATCTGACTGAAGAATATGTACTAAGTCGTTATTGCATGTTATTTCTCGGAAGATCACGCAGTCGTCAGCAAAGAAATGAATGTTGCTAGTAACAGTAGAGGGTAGGTCGTTAGTGTAGATAGAAAGAGGAGCGGACCAAGAACTGAGCCTTGTGGCACACCAGAGCACACTGCACTTAGCTCAGATTCTTTGTTGCTAGCGCTGACGAATTGAGAACAGTTAGTTAAAAAACATTTTTATTTATTTATTCAGGTACCCCTAAAGGCCTCTGTAAGAGGATATTACATAGGGGGGAGCATGCGCATACATCTAACATAACATGAATGAATGCTAGCAGAATGATAGATTACAAACGTAGCAAAAAAATACAAGCAATAAGAATTTTTAAAACACATAACTACAAAAACATATAACTACAAGGCAAGCGCATCACAGCAAAAAATAAAAAATAATAATAATAAGGTCAATATACCTTTTCAATCCAGGTTAAGAGTTGTGAATCTAGATTAAGAAAACGGAGTTTAAGCAACAGAAGTTTGTGACATACTTTATCAAAAAAAGCTTTGCTGAAATCTAAAAATATGCAATCCGCCTGTGATGAACTATCGAGAATAACGTTTAATTTGTGCGTAAATGATGCCAGTTGTGTTTCGCATGAATAGGATTTGCAAAAGCCATGTTGGGATGGTGTAAAAAAACAATTCGTCTCAAGGAAATTGGCCAGATGTGAATACAAATTGTGTTTGAGAATCTTACATGGAATACTGGTAAGCGAAATTGGACGACAGTTAAGTGGGGAATGCTGGTTACCAGATTTATGAAATGGAACTATCTTCCCAACCTTCTAGTGTGATGGCAGAGAACTTTGGTGAGGAACTGCTGAAAAATCATTGACAGAAAGATTGAAGAATAACAAAAGCGGGCCGACCAAGAACTTGGGGGTAATTAGATCACAGCCTGGGCTGAAGACAACAATGTTGAAGCATTTTTACACCATCATAATCAATTATTAGCGGCAACATTGCAGAGTAATCAAAGCATTCTAGTTGTGGCGATGGGCAGTGCGCAACGGAAGTGAAGTTTTGTGAAAAGACATTCAGCAAGGAAGCACACTGTTCATCGGGAATAGAATCACCGTTACTATGGACAAGCGATATAACAGTATCACTGTTGGCGTGTGTCTCGCGCCAAAACTTTTTGATATTAGTTGTGAGCATGTTTGGCAGGTTATTGCGGAAAAAGTTACCTTCGGCACTTTTTAGTGCTCCTATATATTCTTCTGAGGCTCTCTTGTAATTTTGCGAACGGGCGGGATTGTTTAGCAGACCGGTACAGGCACTTTTTTCTGTTCGACAAATGCTTTAAGTGAACTTTACACCACGGAGCTTCTGGATTAACTGTGATAGTATGAACGGGTATGTACTTAGATGTAAGATCATTGACTTTTGATAAGAACATGTCCCAGTTGGTTTACACGCTACGGCTGTCAAAGCTGGCGGTGAATACGTCTAGAAAATTACTCAGTTTGGCGTTGATTGCTTGGAAGTTGGCTTCGTTGTAATTTCAAATAATTTTAGTGTTTCGTGCTTTTTTAGGAGGTATCAGATTCACGCAAATGTAAGCAATAAATGATCGCTCAGGCCTGGAAGATATGCTATGTTGGATACAAGATCAGGGCGAGATGTTAGAACCAAGTCAAGAGTGTTGGAAACCGACTGCGTAATTCTTGTGGGTTTGGTTATGAGCTGCGTTAAGGAAAATAATGTGCAAACATCCATGAAGTCACTTGCTAATGAAGAAAAGGGCTGCAGGGTTGGGGGTTGATTTTGCCACCTAATATTTGGAAGATTGAAATCGCCGAGTAGGATTAAGAGCAGATTCGAGTACAGTGTACACTGCTTATAACGTGTGTTGCGGGAGCCGCAAAAATCCGCACTACAAGCGGTACCGCACTATAACCAAAGCATGCGTGAATTCAACCACATCGCCACCTACCTCTCAAGTCATCCTATATTTATCATCACTCAAACGCACAGCACCTAAAAACGAAGGCATGGTCTATATTTCGTATTATTTTTAACATCAGCCGCTGCTGCAGGGAAAAAGCGCAGTCTCACAAACGGCGAGCCCAACTTTAACTTCCGTCGTGTTTTGAAAGACCATGGCTGCGTTTTTAGCGTCTGTGAACAGATGCCACAGGACGTGATAAGAACGCCAGTGGGATTTTTTAAATGCAGAGCATTTCTTTAACTCACGATGTTATGTGTCCGCAACTCGGCGTCCGCACCACGGCAGCTGCGCCCTCTCCCCCACTCCTCCTCGCCCTCAACACGCTTGCAACAACAGGTGCAGCGCGCGCTCCGGCGTTGCAAGCACCGTAGCAACAGCAGGTGCGGGCGCGTCGTGGCGTGACGGTGGCGTGATAGCGCGCTCTCTCTCCGCCTCCTCTCCCTCTACTGCGTTCGTTGGGAATATAAACCCGGGTGTCGGCGCGTCAGCCGCACTCCAGTTCTGCTTCGCTGTCTTCTCGTCGCGGTTGTCGCAGTTGCTAAGCACGTACAATAATAACACTAATAATAATAATAATAATAATAATAATAATAATAATAACACTTGACGTTACCTAATACTCGTCTCGTTCTCTCCCTCCCGAATCATACCAACAACAACAACAACCCTACCACTACCATTACAACACCCATCGCCACCGCCACGCGCGTAACGCCGCTAATGCTCTGCATTTACTCGTGCCCCTCCCGCGGGGGCATGTCGGGGTCCCTTTTTTTTTTTTCCCCACCTTGTGTTCACGATGCCGGAGGCGGCTGCTTATCAGCGCAACGTACTGGTGGTGGAAATCTTGGGCTTCCCGCAGCTCGCATGTTCGTAAAGGGAAGGAGCGGTGGCTTATCTGCACAACGTTCTAAAGCGTGAACCGTGTGGTAGATTTGGTATCGCGAAAACGTGCAGTGCACGCCAGTGCGGATACAACTGGCGTGGTGTGGGCGGCGCGGTAAGAGGCGGCACCATGGTGTCGGCACTGCCCGTGAAGCGGGGCAGGCAGTTCCTGCGACCGCTTCTAACCGCTCGCTGAAATGCCGCACGGGGCGCAAGCAGATGCTCATGCAAGAAAAGAGTTAATAATGTTGGCGAAAGGTGGAATATAAACTGCCATCCACGCTGCTTGTGAAAGCGCTCATCAAAAAAAATACTGCGGTGGTAAGCCTAAACATCTCTGGCGCGGCTAGCCGGCTCGGAGCGCTTCGAATATCCAGCCATTAGGTACGCGTCTCCCTATTGGTGCAAGTCGTCAGGCTCCTCCCACTGCCACGCGAAGAAGCCACCGCGAGCGCGGAATTGTCGACACGAGCACGAAAAAAAAAAAAAAAAAGCACGCGCAATGCCAATGTGCACGATTCGTGTGCGAAAACGGGCCATGTGGTTCACGATTAATAAAAACAATTTGCCACGCGCGGATGGGGAGTCTCGCTATCTTCCGAGGTGCATCAAGCAAGGACCGTTGTGGTTATCACGTACGCACGAACTAAAGGGTGCCGTATTTTTTTTTTTCTTTGGGTGTCTACGTTAGAGGAGGGCAAGGGGTGCACGCTGCGTCAGATGGCCGATTTCATCCTTTCTTTTTTCTTTTGCTACCCTGAAACAATGCCTCAGAGCTCTGCGGTTGTCGATCAGCAGACCCACCAAAAAACCGCACTATAAACGGTATTGTGCTTCGGCCAACCGCATCTTAAGCGGTATGCTTATGCATTGAGTTCTATGGGAGGCAAACCGGGGGTCGCAAAAACCCGCGTTATATCCGGTCGCGTACTATAAGCAGTTACGTTATAAATGGTCTACGCTGTAGTTGGATATCACGTGGTTAATTAAATCGTGTAGATCATCTGTGAAGCTTGATGGAGGATTGGGTGGAAGGTAGAACACTCCCAAAAGAATGTTTTGGTGAGCTATCTGGACGACAGCCCAAACAGTTTCAATGTTGTTACTGACGTGGGCAACACTTGATGGTATTTCTTTACGCACTGCTAGTAAGACACCGTCACCGTGTCGTGTATCGCGATCAAAGCGATACACTGTGACTCGTTATCTTGGATGTTTGGATGCAGCCATGTCTCGGTTAATGCTATTATATCAGGATTGCAGGTGTGGATGTACGATGTTAAGCAGTCGCACTTGCTCATAATGCTGCGAATGTTACAGTGCATGAAAGATGCTTTCGATGCACGGTTAGCACCGCTCCTCTCAACTCTCTAGCTTTCGACACGTGCCCGCTGTAACAGTTAAGAAGTACCGAGGAAGTCTGCGCATGCCTGCCCATCGGTGCTACTGATAAGGTGGTTCATTTTTTGCGACGACGAGCATTCGATAACTTTGTCGGCTATGGTCATACATATACGTTTGCTTGTTTATATGACTAGCTTGTTGTATCTAAGTTGAAATTGGGGCGAATCAGGCAGGCCTTTTGCATAGTCCAAAAGCTTTTTTCTAGGATTACACGTACCGGCGGGTAATCCTCACTGCATCTCAGAAAACAAACTGCGCGCAAATTAACGGGGACAAGAACACATGAAGACGGCGCAAGCGCAGACTCGCAACTAGTTTATTATTGCACAATTTAAAGCTTTGAAAGCCCAAGCGCCCAATCGCCACGCCCCCAATGCGTCACAGTTCTCGGCGCACTCAGCCGAAAATACAAAAAAAAAACGTAACAACAAAACCATAAAACGAACTTTGAGGCGCACGAAAGGCGAAAAATCAGCAAAGATAACCGCATCATGCATAGATTAAGACCCCCCTCCCACCCCCAACACGCATGCCCAGAAGAGGCACCGAAATAGCGCTCAATGTGCATCTAAATATGCGACTTCTCGATTAAGCAGGGTGATAGAGGGATGACTGATGCCATCGGAACCAGCTTTTATGATGTGGCTTGCTTCTACAATTTCTCGCGTTTGCTGGTTCTTATGTCAGAAAAGGATGGCTGTGCGCTCAAACACAGGGACACAATCAGGTCTGCATGCGCGGCCATGAGAAGATAAGTGGCTAAGGTCACGTTTTTCCTTTGAATAGTTATGTTCTTTAAGCCTGACATTTAAACACCGTCCTGTCTGGCCAAGTGTACTTTGCCACAGGCAAGTGGTATCGAATAAACAACCCCCGTAGCACACGGTACGAACTTCTTTTGGTGATTAGTGCCACATGTCCCCTGACAGTTTTTTGCCTTTTTATTAACTCTTGCACAGATCTTCCCCAACTTATTAGGAGCCGAAAACACTACGCTCATGTCATACCGTCCTGCCACTTTTTTTAGTCCGTGAGACATCTTATGAACATAAGGACACCACGGTGAAGTTTTTGGGTTTTTTGTTTTGGTATTTCATGTGTTCATGTGTCTTCATGTGTTCTTGTCCACGTTAATTAGTGCGCAGTTTGTTTTTTGAGATGCATCATTACCAACTCGCCCAACTCTCAACCCTTTTATAATCCTCACTGATAACGGTTTTTTTTTTTTTTTTTCGAGCGGCAAGAATCTTATCCTTAATTTTAATGGGGCCCTGAGATGGATTTCAAAGTGGTTTTGTTTGTGTCAGAAAAGTACTCTATAGTTCTTGTAGAAACAAGTCCAAAAATAGTAAGCATATTCGCTCACGCTAACAAAAGTTATTACCCCGACGAGACAGAACTATTTGTTGGCTCGGCGGCTTGCGATGACGACATAGTCCGACCTCGTCCGAGGCGAAGCACTCATTTCATGTTTGGCCGCCGGTATGTCCGCGATTTTTGACTGCGGCGGTCGGTGGTTTACAGCATCGTCGTTACCATGGTTACTTCAGCGAGTGTTTCGCACATGAGACGACGATGCCCTTGTTTTTTGTTTTTTTTTAAGCTACCTTTTCAGTCCTTACGGACTTTGAGCAGGAGATACTGGTGATTGCGGAAGTCGACCTTGCATGCGCGAGAGTTTCCGTGAACGGTAACTTATTTTTACCGTCGCAACATAGCGATACAGAGGCTAGAATTTCTAGTGACTGTAGTAGCGAGCCCCCTGCGCCCGCGAAATGTACGCTCGCGTCTTGATTAGATTACCGGAAAGTTCCGAGTGAACGCCCTCCCCCGAAACATCGCCCACCCCCTTTTACGGGTGAAATATTCAATTTACTGAAAGACGCGCCCACCCCGTAAAATCCATGGCTTTAGCGCCGATGAGTGAACAAAACAAACCCGAATCATCACTTCATGTGTAGATGCGGCCACTTATTAATCCTTTCCGCGCTTGACCCGAAAGTTTGCCCATCTCGTATTTTTCACTTGATATCACTGTACTTAAATTTGGGCGCGTTCTTCCGGAACTTAACGGCACAGCAAATGCGCTGCGCTCGGCGCTTCATGCAAGCAATCTTAGTTGATGTTGTTTACTACATTCTTGCTAAATGATGATCAGGAGCACGATAAATGACAATTTTTTTTCAGAATGACCGTGCAAAATCTCCGCCCCTACTCCAGCCTCCCACGCTTCCAATGGTTCAGATGCCTTTATGAACTAGCATAGCTCATTTATACTTTTAAAATCGTGTTGGGCAAATTAATATAGGTAACTGCGCATCATTACAATGTATCTTACTCGTTTTATATCGAAATATTTAGCGGTGGCGTAAGCTCTACAGCAGAAGTATACGGCTCTTTTAAAAGAAAATTATTGTATTGTGAGAGTTCAATCTAAAACGTCCAAGATTCAAGCTATTTCAAGCGTAAGCGAACAGTTCTGGGCAACAAACTTTTGTGTCATTTGCTTTGAGACAAATTCGCCAGACCCGCCGCGGTGGCTCAGTGGCTAAGGCGTTGCGCTGCTGAGCACAAGGTCGCGGGTTCGATTCCCGGCCGCGGCGGCCGCTTTTCTGATGGAGGCGAAAAGCAAAAACGCCCGTGTGTACGAGATTTCGGCGCACGATAAAGATCCCCAGGTGGTCAAAATTAATCCGGAGCCCTCCACTACGGCGCGCCTCATCGCCTGTGTTGCGTTGGCGCGTTAAAACCCACCATCAATCAATCAACAAATTCGCCAGATGTCGCTACTTGGCAAAGCCGGTAAGAATGCAGAAACCGCAGAGTGCAATCCTTCGTTTTCAGCGGCAAACGGCTATTCTTGCTTCATTTGACACGGTAAACGGTAAAGCGCGCTAAGGACACTAGGCAACAGGTTCATTCAGAAGGCCGGTGCAGCAAACCACACTTTCCTGCGATCATGACTTGATGGGAAGCAATGAAATGAAAGTCTTTGGCAGGTGTTGTCGTTACGGGATGCGCATGCGCTTGCCCTTGTCGCGACCGCCGCAGAGAATAGCGTTTGGGCTTGAACTGATTTATTGAAGTGCGTGAGCGCACTTGAGCGTGCGCCTCGTGATCACGAGCAGTGCCCGGCGTCGTCCAAGCGCTGCGTGCAGAGCTCCGCCTTCGTCGTCGGCGCGGCGCTCCCTTGGCGCGCCGTTCGTTACCACCTCATAACTGAAACAACGTCGAGGCTACGCTCGAAACACAGATGGTGCAAAGAATCATTTCGGGTACAGCGTCCAAGAAAGCAAATGCAAAGAAAACTGATGATATCTAACACCAGACACGGAGCGCTGAGCGATCACGCTGGCTGCAGGCGTCGTTGCTTTTGCGCTCACTGTATCCTTCCGCCGAGAACGGAGGAGCGTCAAGCCCGGTTTGGCCCGGTGTGGAAGTGCTTTACACTCCGGTATAAAACAAATATCTGCGAATTTGTAAACGCACACACGCACAAAAGATGTTTTTTGTAGCTTTCTGATGTTTTTACGCTCGTAAAAAATTGATTAAATCAAGAGCGCACTATTACGTCACGATTAGTTCAAGAAATAGCCGTTGTGCTCCGATACCATCGACCCCCCAAAAACCCCCATCTCAGGGGCCCTTTAAAACTTGTAATTCTCACTATATGGGACGGCATGTGTTTGGCAAGTATTTTCTGAGTTGATGGGCGCGTTCAATCGTGTTATGGGGCAGGTTGTCGATTGTGCCATCGTTGCAGCTTAGTATCTTTTTCTCTGATTCATCCCACGATTCGCGCGAGTCGGGGATCCCTTGAAAGATAATACTGCTGCGCCTTGACTGGTCTTCTAATTCGTTCAAACGAAACTGTAAGGGGTCAATTGGAGCTTCCAAATTAGCTATGTTGTCTTCAACACCGGCATCGGTATCTTCCAGCTCGTCTATACCCTTCCTTTTTCTTCAAGCGTGTCCAGACGTTGGTTAATGGAGAAAATTTAGGCCTCTAAAATATTTTGCCCTGCCTTTATATCTTTGACGTCAGCTACTAACTCGGCCCGTCCCTTGGCTTACACCATGGAACGTGCCTAGAGGTCCTTTATTTTTCGGGAGTATCGTACGTGCGAACACTCACTGCTCGAATTGTGTCTGGATCGTTCAGGCTGGTGATGATGTACTCGACACAGCCTTTGTCACTAATATTACACCGGCGATCCTTGGCGAGCTTGTCGTAGTAGTAAGATTCGATGGGCTCACCTCGCTTGCGACAACGGGCTTCCATTTCATGGTGGAGGCGTTGCATTCCTGATGTCGATGGAAATGCACGCTTTAGTTCGTCTTTCCACTGCGCCCACGTCTTGTCCACTGATGACAGGGAATCGTACCAGGTCTTGGCCGGGCCTTCCAATCTGCATAGTGCGTTGCAGGAGGACAGCCTGTCCGACCAACCGTAAATGTCAGCCAAGTCGTCGACTCGCCGAATCCACACGTCGACGGTCGAGCAGCCTGATGAAAGGGGATCAAATGATGGCACCAGACGCGAAGTCTCTGCCACGGGCGTAACGGGCGTGGCAGGCGTCTGTTGCGTTTGAAGGAGCGCCATACCGTTTATCGCTTCCCTCA
Source organism: Haemaphysalis longicornis (assembly GCA_013339765.2). Classification (NCBI taxonomy): domain Eukaryota; kingdom Metazoa; phylum Arthropoda; class Arachnida; order Ixodida; family Ixodidae; genus Haemaphysalis; species Haemaphysalis longicornis. Next base: position 161,497 of record JABSTR010001134.1, read on the forward strand.
CGGCTGCCTGTACAGCTGCTTGGATGACGGCTGCCGTGTCCATCGCCGGCTGTGGTGCCGTGGAGTCACTCGGGACTTCGTTTTCGGATCTGGTGTCGCTGCGCGCCCCGTCGTCACCGCTGGCCTGGTTCGCGCCATCTTCGTTTGTTGTCGCTAAAGATGCTGCGCTTCGCGTCACAGGCCCCATCATAACTGCAGGGGCCGCTTCTCACGTTCGGACGTTGTGATTATCCCACTTCTGAACTGTTATTTAATATTGAGAGCCGAGGTTGAACTGAAACAACTTGTTTTTATTTAACTGCTTCTCTTTGCAATGGTGGCTCGCACGGCCCATCGGGGAGCGCTCTTGCTCTCTGCGGCGGCGGTGCGCGGGCGCGGCTTCCGCTCGGCTGCTCGGTTGGCTCGGTGGCGTCATCCAGCGGAAGCGCCGCGTACACATGTTTTCACGTTTCGACAAGCTTGGGTCAGACGCCTCGCTTTCGGCGCGCTTCAAACTCCGGCGGTTGCCAGCGACACGTCAAGACGCGCACAAGGACACAGAGGCCCCGCGATCGCAGCGGAGTCCTCCTCTTCCCCCTCTCTCGGACTCAACGTGCGCCGATGCTACCGACTGCTCATGAACTGTGGAAAGAGCATTGTGTGTATCTGTGACGTTCGTGGCGTGTGCACATTCTAGAGGGAACACTGTTTTGACCGTTGCCACTTTGGGTATAAATAGAGCCGCCCAAGCGCTGTAGATCCATTCCTGTAAGCGCAGAGAATCAATGCTGTTGCTCTGATCGAGTCCTGTTACCTTGCCCATCGGCGCGTTGTTTCTTCGGCTTCGGCTCACCTCTCGCTATGAAGTAAACAGTTACGTTAGCCTACGGCTTCTGGACTTCTTCACGGCTGCAACAGCGGCTGGCCGCTCTTCCCACCACGCTACCACACATATGTTGGAGGCGACGGAGCTCGGCCCGGGTGCGCCCTCTCGGTCGCAACACCACCTACAGACATCTGGCCGTTGGAGAAACGCTACCTTTTGCGCACTGCTTGCCACGAATGGGACTCCGTTTTCTAAATTGGTGAATACCAATCGGTTATGTTTTAAGAAGTATTACAAAAGACGAAAGGAGGAACTGGTTCTGATAAATAGCGATTATAAAAGTTCCCTCAGCTTTTTCAACATTCTGAAACTTAAGCAAAATGGAGAGACGAGCTAGTTGGTTCGCAATTTCCATGAGTGAAACTTAAGCGCAAAATTTTTCACAGGGACGAGAAAGGGAACGACAATGATGAGCTGGCCTTTGTGAATCGAAGTGGAATCCCCGTGGAGGCGTTTTTAGAGCTGCTCAGTTTCTACCTTCAGAGTACTGTCGTGGGGTTTGAAGATAAGGTATACGTACAAAAGTCGGGAGTGTGCATTGGGTCTAAGGTGGCTCCAGTCCTGAGCAACATTTTCCTGGGCAAGGTTGACTGTGATTTGCAGCTCGCTTTACAGGGCGTTGCCACTAAGGTGTTCCGCTATGTGGACGATTTTTTGGTTCTGGGCTGCAACGTACAAATGGAGTCCTTCCAATGTGCTGTTCTTGATGCCTTCAATGCGAAAGGTAAAAGGTGTGAAGTTCACGACCGAGGTTCCAGCTGAAGGCACCTTGAAATTTCTTGACCTCGAGCTTCGTTTCTCACGGCACCATACATGCTGGATGTACGCGCCCCGTTCTAATAAGCCACTCTTAAACTTCGCCTCTTTTCATTCCAAGCTGGTTAAGAACGGGATAGCCCACACGTGTCTCAAATCCGCAGTCAGCAAGTCCTGTTATCATTTGGCGCAACAAAGCTTTAATGCACAAGTAGTTCGGCTGGAGAACGCAGGGTTTCCCCTCTCCATCCTCCAGGCAATCTGTCAGCGACTTGTGAAACAGTTGAAAGGGTTCGCGCATCACATAACAGATACCGACCAGAGCAAAAAAAGCGGCAGTCATTCCCTATGTACATGCGCTGTCGCATCGCCTCAAGAAGACAGCTGACAGATTCGGCGTCAAGGTGGTGTTCTCGGCCAAGAACAAGCTGGGCAGTTTATGCGCCATGGTGAGCAACAGGCTCGATTCCCGGGGCGATTCCCCCCCACGAGGTTGTTTGATAAAACACGGGCTCCAATTTGTTCGTTGCATGACCAATGTTGTGTACTGCATTCCCATGTCATGTGGCCGGGTGTACGTCGGCCAGACCGGCCGCTGTCTTAATGTACGCCTGAGGGAGCATCATTCCTCTTTGAAAGGAAAGCCGTACACACACCTGGCGCAGCACTGTTCTAAATGCGGTTATCAGCCACGTTGTCAGCCACACTTCACGGACACGGTAGTAGTTTTTAAGCACAGAGACCGTGCCACCAGGGAACTTGCAGAAGCCTTCCATATCCGGATTAAGGGTCCCGATTGCATAAGTCACCCGTCACTGAGTATTTTAGATAAAGAAGTGCAACTTCTCAAGGAGAGGGGGTAAAGGATGAGGGAAAGGAGAAGAGAAAAGAGAAGGGAATGGGGCGGTTCTCTTGTACGGCCGTACGCATGTGCGAAGGGCACACGTGCTGGGTTGTTCGGTCTGGGGGTGGTTTAAATGTGTTTCGTTTTCATTAAAACTTTCAGTTGATAGTAAGCGCCTGTGTCGTTCCCTTTCTCGTCCCTGTGAAAAATTTTGCGCTTAAGTTTCACTCATGGAAATTCTGAAACTTGCTAAACTAACCCGTTTAAATAGATATAAATGGTAATCACTAAGCTCACATGCCCAATTGTTTCGATGTCTGCGCTTGTGTCGCTTGGTGGTGTAGCCCCGAGCTAGCACATCAGGATGGCTAGGTTCCGCTGTCTCGCCCTTCGAAAGACGCTCCTCGCCGTTTTCTTCCTCCGACTCACGGCAGGGCTACAGCGGCGGCATCCACCGCTCTAGCCCTGCCGTGGCCAACGCTGCTGCATTCATGACGCCGCCCCCGCGAATTTTACGTAACGGCTGGCAGAATCTCTTGTTTCACTCTTTGTAGAGCCACGTGTGTGAATCCAAGTGACGCCACCTGGGTACTTGTTGTGGGTGTCGTTTAAAGCTTTGCTTTCCAACCCCCTTCACCATAGGTCGGCAAAACAGAAAGAACTCACTCAAACTCAATCACAATTTTTTTCATTCACGCTGTACTCGTTAAGCTCGGACTCAAAAAGTTCGTCTGTTCACAAAATCACTCGTACTCACTCACCAAATACTCATTTGTAATCATACTCACTTGTACTCAAACTCATTTGTCCTCACGAGTATTCGTACTCAATCTGTACTCATGAGTACTGAATCTGTACTCATGAGTACTCAATGAGTACTACTGCTCATGAGTACTACTCATTCTGCACTCGCGAGTACTACTCATTCGGCACTCACGAGTACTACTCATTCTGCACTCACGAGTACTCTCATTCTGCACTCATGAGTACTCAATCTGTACTCATGAGTACTCAATTTGTATTACTCACGAATAATCAACTTATCTGCACTGTTAGCTAGGTCGTAGCTCGAATGAAAAACTAAGTAGAAAAAATAAATTGTTTAATTGATTAGAAAAACACAGGTTACATATAAATCAGGACAGAAGAAGAAAACGTCTGACGCGGTGCACTGTCGTCGGGCGACTTACTGCGCGAAGGCAAGTACATGTGAGAAAGCGAAACGGAATGTAAGCACTCGCGTTGCGTCTGGCGTCTCCTCTTGTTCTCAGGCCGGGTCGGGCTCAGGGGAGCTCGGGGCTTGTCGGTGCAGCCGTGGCCGTAAACTGCGTTTTTCTGCGTGTCTTCGGGTGGCAGCTTTTGTCGTCCGTTTTCTTGTTTGCACTACTGTTTGCACTACTGTACTCAGGAGTGCATATACTACAGAGTGCAAGCACTCGCAAAAACAGTATTCATGAGTATTGTACAATACTCATGAGTGCTGTGTACTCATGAGTACTCATACTCATGAATACTGTACTCATGAGTACTCATACTCATGAGTAGTGTACTCATGAGTACTGTACTCACGAGTAGTGGACTTACCCCTGTACTCACTCGTCATCGTACTCACTGTTTTTTTCTGGGTGTGTGATCACTCATCATCGTACTCACTCGTGAGTTTGAGTACAAATGAGTGTACTCACGAGTGAGTACGACGACCTATGCCCTTCACAGCGTGGACTGGAGCCAATTTTTTTCTTGGCAACTTGCTGACGATGAGCATCAGTACTGGCGTCACAAATGGCAGTGATATGCGACGGGGAGACAACAGGGATTGCCGGCAGGAGTTTTTTAGCGCATCATTAGCATTAATGAAAAGAAATATGGGAATAGTATGCAGATATGAAGTTTGAAATAAATCATTTGAGCAATACATCAATCGAAAAATCAGTCATTCGCTTTCCCAAAACAGCCGGATGGCCTTTTTTCAGCATAGATGACGATAATAATAATAAGAATAATAATAATAATAATCACTATCATTATCATGACGGGCGGGAAAATATATTTGCCATCCTTCTAGTTACGCCACTGTGCACACTCCTTCCCAGCTCTGTGCCGTTCCGCGACTACGCCATTACGCTCCATGGTTTTGTTGAGCTGCGTTCCGACCTATTTTCGTGCTGCTGGTGCACGGTATACGATGAACTACACAGGCAGCTTTAAACTGAAGGTGGTGGAGCATGCATTGATGCACACGGAAACCGCGTGGCTGGGTGGCACTTCAGTGTTGACCCAGTGCGTGTACGCTACGGGCGAAAACCGGGAGGTTTGAGCGATGAACATGGATTGCCGTGTTGTGTTCAGTGCGTCCAAAGAAGGGAAGTTTCCCGGGGAGGGGAAGGAATTTCGGGAGTGCCTTGATGCGCCGTGGGCCGATGACAAGTGTGCAATGGCATTGCAAGCAACTTCAGTGAGAAGGACAGCTCCATGGCGAGTAGGGGAATGATGGCAATTAGTGAATAAAAAAATAAATCTCATTACGTCTTTTTACTAAAGAGCTAAGGCTTTGATAGTGCGTCTCTTAGCATCTTTGTTGTATAAAATTTCATCTTTTGAAAATCTGTTGCAGCTTTTTTCCGCGTGATGAACCCTCCCCCCAAAGTCATGCCGAATTTTCTGAAAAGATGCGAGTAAATACGGTGCTTCTTTAAAATAAACAGAATGGCCATAGAGAATTTTGCATTGAAGTTGGCACTTGTTTGTTCCGAGTTGCGCAGTCGCCGAACTCGAAGTGAGCAAACAGCGAGTGCGCCTCAGAAACTGGGCTACGCGGGTGTAAAGCTGTGGGAAAATATCACGCGGGTGCACGGTTGTGGGAAAATATCATTTCCTACTGCAATAGATTGGCGCGATTGGCATGGCAAGTAAACTCGTGTGCACATTCGACTGCCACGGCTTATACGAACATTAAAGCAAAACGCTGTTCTCAATATTTCAGCCACTGCCCAAAATGCCTGGGAAGGGGTACATTACTCCTTGCACAATACTGTCATGTAGCCAAAGACAACGCAGCTGTCTTCAAGCAAAAACAAGTTTATTAGCGAACTTGTGCTCCCCTAACAACTCAAGGAATACACAGGCGGTGAAGGAGCAGTCAACAAAGTGACGTGTGCAGGCGATGTGTCGGTGAATCAAATTCCGTGGTGTCTGCTGTGCGGGTGTTTATCTTTCGGCGCGGTTGTTTCTTGAAACGTCGAATTACAACACTGGCGATCAAAGAAGATCATACTAGGCTAGTGACGTCAGGGCCTCTCCCTATCAAAATAAGACATTCAAAAGAAAGGAAAGGATACATGCACTTTGCTTGAAACACTGATAACATAGCCGGGCGTTGCCGGATGGCAAAAACAAAAGAGATGTGCACAAACAGAATGCATGTGCAAATTTAAAGCGCAACAAATTTAGACAAAAGACGAATGAAATTGGTTGCGCTTTAAATTTGCACTATGGAGTACCAACTAGCTCGAAAGCGCAACAAATTTAGACAAAAGACGAATGACACAAGGACAAATTTAGACAAAAGACGAACGAAATTTGTTGCGCACAATGCACAATGGAGTACCAACTAGCTCGAACCCTCACGTTGTTCAGAATGCATGGTTCGTAGCAATTTGACCAGTTTCAGATACGTAAATTGCTCACTGGAATAGCTGCAACAAAATGCCGAGCAACTTTTGAGAACAGTTATTTCTTTTGCAGTATGCAGCCAGAACTGGTGAGAACTCAAGATGCCGAGTGGAACGCTCTCCACTAGCAGCAGATGACGCTTGCTCTCCTAGTGCAACCCACAACTGAAGCGCCGCATAGGCGAGAATTTCGGCAGACCACCTCCTCTTTATGGCCAGGGCGGGGAAAGAAGTGACTGAAAAAACATCTATTAACGTCCGCAAATTTAAAATGAATAGCGGTTCTGGCTTTTGCAATGCAGTTCGTATGTGTTTATTGCACTTTTTTTTTTGTTTTTTTAGACCACAGGGTCGTGCTCAGGATCGTGCATGGCGACTGTAGTGCCAGCTTTCCTGCTGCAGCTCATCGTCCACGCTTCGTGCTCCCAATGTGCCGTGTTTTCGCCTCGTACTCTTCATTCCTGCAAAGTTCTTGCTTCAGAGTTATGTGGCGCTGCCTATGATAGCAGTACAGCAATTCCAGTGCAAGTCTTTTTTTTTCCTGTCAAATGCGTATCGTGCCTGCTCTGGTTTCCTCATAGTGGTTCGGCGACTGGACTGCTGCGAATGAGAGTTAAAAAGTGCGTTCTTTGGGTCGAAAAAGAACATCATGACTCCAGAACATGCGAAGTAGATTCTGTTTTGCACAAAAAACTGTGAAAAATTGAGGCCTGTAAAAAATAAAATTGATATTCGATTTCGATTCGATGTTTGGCTTTTTTTTTTTCAAATTCAATTCGGTATTTGCACACCCTTAATTTCTTATCTCTCCCCGGTGGTTTTGTTTTCAAAGGTTGAACTGTATTTCATCAGAGTTAGAAACATGCGTGTTTGCACGTGCCTTCTTTATCTCTCGTGCACGTGCCTTCTTTAAGTTTATCTCTCTGATAAACGACAAATTGGCGGGTCCACAGGTTTTTCATCGTCATAGGTTGGTCCTGCAAAGCGCCCTCAGGCGGCCTCCTTGGACGTACTAGCCACAGCCACAGTGCACAGAGCGCCAAGGCAGGGCTGCAGGTGCCGTGTCGTACGGTTTTAGGGCAGGATTCCCACTCTGTGGGCACCCTCACACGAGAAGAGCAGTAGAGAGAGGCTGTTGATTCTGCTTTCCAGTGCAGCACCGGTGCCGTGCTCACCTGCCCTCCTTTGGTGCGCTTGCAGGACACGGGCGACACGATTGGGAGCGTGATCCGGGGCTTCTTCACGATCCGCAAGCGGGACCCGGTCAACCGGCTGCCAACCTCCTCCACCTGCTTCAACCTGCTCAAGCTGCCAAACTACCAGCGCAAGAGCACACTGCGCGACAAGCTCCGCTACGCCATCACCAGCAACACGGGCTTCGAGCTCTCCTGAGCTTCTCCAGCAGCCTCCTCTGGCTGGCCTCGGCCGTTCAGGCCAATAAAGAAGACAGAGGAACGATGCCCACATCGCAGTTGTGCTTGCGCTCATCTTTCTTTTCCCACCCCGCATGATTGGTTTGCTGTGCACGCGGTGTGAACGTGTTGATCCACAAGCCACTCGCACGCTGGTACGCTCAGGAAGGCCCGAGTTCAGCGAACTGCAGTGTGCCCACAGCTGCGCTGCAAAGCTCTTCTGTTGCCCCTTCAAATCCCTGCCAGCTCTTGTCGCACTGCTGTATCACGACGCGGAGATACCAGCGGGCAGCCAGCCTTCTTTGCGCACAAGTGCATCGTCCGCTCTCTGTGTTGGCTAATGTTGGCTGCGGCAGCACACCTGATGACTCGTGCGCCCGCTGCAAGGGCCATTCTGATGAAAGTCGACAAAAATGCACCACAGCGCTCCAAATGCACAGTTGTGGCTTTGGAGGGTGTCACTTTGAGGGCGCTTCCACTGCAGCCTCGAACGGGGGCTGCTGGGAGCATTGGGGAAAGCTGTGGAGGACATCGACCGTCTGTCGGAGAGCTAGCAGGGGTATGTGGCTGATTTAGTGGCGCCATGTGCATAGCTGGCCGTTGATGCTGACTAACGTGGGAACGATGCAATGAAGTAAGGTTTCATTGCATTTATTTGCATTTCCTCTTGAGTTGCGCTTCAGGGTTGCTGACACCGCAGCACGCCGAAAACACCGTTGCTTTGTACCCTGGCAAGCACCCTTTCAAATGCGATCTTATTTATGAAAATAGCTGTGGCACACAAAAGTCAAAATAGAAAGTCCTACTAACTTACGGACTGCCGCTAACATTTGCACTGCCCCGTGCCTGTAACATGGCCGCGGACAGTTGCAGACTGGCACTGATTTTCACTGACTAAGCTTGGCTCTTCCTGTCTGTATGTTCATTCCTTAGCATGCTTACCAGAAAGCTTCTTTCGTCGGAATGGCGCTGCCTTGTTCCAAGTGTATACAAAAGCGCCGAGCTGCTGCGGAGCATGCTCACTGACACGGAAGTTTTCGTGTTTTTTTTTTTTTTTTTTTGCTGCTATGGGTGCCTACGAGCCCAGTAATCATAGATGGTCGATCACGACGTAAGTTATTGTTTAGAGCCTCGTTTATTCAAGCCAGTTTCGGTCCAAGGTGAAAATGCATGTTTTTTTCTAGCCGGATTATTGAACCAGAAATTTCTTCCAGCTACAAATATTCTAGCTAGAAATAGGCAGAATTTCTAGCTAGAAATTCAATTTCTAGTTTATTTCTAGCTGGATTGAGATTTACTTCCAGCTAGCATTTGTCAGTCCAGCTCGAAGGAAAAAAAAAATTCCCCCGCATTTCCCCGAGGGGGAGAATGTGAAAGTGCGAATGCACGGTTGTCGGCCCGCTAGCGGCGCTTGCGCTCGGCCCCCGCAGCCCACCGCCTCGCCGCCTTCTCTTCCATCTCTTCCATCGGGTTTGTAGTATCACGTGTACACCACGCAGTTATCAAGCCGCTATAACGCCGCTGAGTCGCCAACGCACGCCGCTGACGACGTAGTTTGAATGCGTTAAAGATATAAGGCGCGTCACTAACACTGATATCAGCGTCGCGTCCGTGGCTTGGTCGGTAGAGCGTCGCGCTGCGGCCGCAAAGTCCTCGGATCGAAACCTGGCGCCGGATGCTGTTTCTTTTTTAAATATAGAGGAGCACTGCGGACGCCGCCGCCGCCGCCGCCGGCGGTGGATGGTTTGGGGTCGCTTATAAAGTGCATTCGCACTTAAAACGCGAGCTGGAAATAATCGTCTCCAGCTGGACTAAGATTTATCTAGTTAGAAGCTGTCGATTCCAGCTAGAATCTAATAATCTAGTCAGAAATGAAGCCGGAAATTATGATTTCTTGCTAGAAATGCTCTTTCCATTTTCACGGGGGGTTTCTATGAAATGAACACCGAGGCGGCCACTATGACGGGAAGGCATTCTTGGTGTCACTGTTCCCGTTGAACTACGAGGCTGTATTGTTTCAGGATGCGCGCGCGGGCACTTCCAGGCGGCTGTGGTTGCATGCTCATGGGGGCCCTGACGTCGGCAGGCGCGAAGCAGATGGCGCTGTGCTGGTGCCAACGTCGAAAGAGTATCTGCTCTGAGCTTACTGCGGCCTGCAAAGATTAAAGTTGATTTAAAATGTGTTATACTCATAGCTCGGCAAAACTGGATGCCACTCACTCACACTCACTCAAAAAAAGATATTTATGCTAACGCGCTCACTCGCACTCGCCACTCCGCCCTCACCACGCGCACTCACTCGCACTCACGCTCGCCACTCCGCCCTTACTACTCACAATCACTCGCGCTCAAATCAAATCAAAATCACTTTATTCAAACATCCTAGGATGCTTAGGGGCACGGACAAAAAGCCCAAAAAAGGCTTGACAGGGGTCCGTGCCCCCTACAAGGCATATATACAGTAAAAAGCGGAACACAAAAAAACCACTAAGTGGATTTGAATTTGTAGACGCAGCTGCTTGTGGACACAAATGTACACACAAAGATTGCGATATAAATAACAGAGTTAAACAATATCACGATGACAGAAGAAGAATAATCTGATGTACATAATATGCGTAAGATTAAACGAAGCATAAAAGAAAACGCTATAGGGCTGTGGAAAATTATCATCGCCATGCTTCTAGAGGACGAAGAATAAACCTAGATGCGACGGAGATGCTGAGGGATAGCTCGCGCTCAGAGCTCGCTCTCGCGGCACGAGGCTCGCTCCTCGCGGAATCGAACGACGAAGACACCACTGGGTGCCACGAAAATAAACCCTCTGCTTCTGTTTAGAGAGCTTCATTTTTCGACTCCCGCCACGCCTTGGCTCAACATTTTTTGGTGCCGACGACCCGGGACCCACAGCGGGACCTGCCGAGAGCATCGAGGCAGCGGAACCACTATGGAGAAGCTCAAATTCAAGAGGAGATCGAGGCGGGCGCAGAACACAGGATCATCAACGAGGCAAGTGCCGCCATGTCCGATCCTTGCGCTACGGCCGACCAGCTAGCCCCGCTTTACGAGAGGCTCAAGGCTAATAACGACGAGCTAAATGAGATCAACGAAGAGCTCGAAGCTATATTCAGGATCAGGGGGCATTTGAGGCCGAATATGCGAGCGTGATCGAGTATCAAGATAACGCGACACGCGTCCTCGCTGAGCTAAAAATTAGCAAGAGCAACAGCCTTTCCCATGCAGCTGCACCTATGACAGGACCCGTAGCGAACGCCACGCCCGAAGTCGCTGCTACGACTTCAGAGAGAACCGGGCCAAGCTTACCGAAACTCACCATCACTCCTTTTTATGGGGACCTGTGGCGATGGAATGAATTTTGGGCGCAGTTCGACCAAATGATAAACAAGAATAGCGGCATTTCAGTTTGCGAGAAATTCCACTACCTACGACTCTTACTGAAAGGAGATGCTGCTTCGGCAATCGGAGGGCTACCTACGACGGAGGCTTGCTACCAGGATGCTCTTGCAATGCTGAAGAAGCGTTTCGGTGATCGCACGCGACTCGAGCAAGAGTATTTCGCCAGGCTCCGAATGATCAACCCGATCAGGCCCTCAAGTGACACCAGTGGCCTTCGCAAGCTCAACGACCAGGTTTTGGTCAACATCCGTGGCATGGAAACCCTCGGCGTGAAACGGTCCTCCTTTTCGTCGATGCTCTCAGACATCCTGTTGCGAGCCCTTCCGCACGACATCGTGCTCCAGTACCACCGCACGCGCACTGCTGAAACACCTACACCGCAAGCGGATGCACCTGAGGATTCGCCGACAGACCTAGACCGTCTTCTGAAGTTCCTCAGCACCGAGCTGGAGAACCTTGAAAAGAGTGATTTCAGGGGTCAGAGAGGACGAGACACACACTTTGAATATGAGGCAGAGAAAAGCATCCGCACTAGAGACTCTAAGCCCGCGTCGTGTGTTCTCTCCAGCACTTCGGTGACGTCCGGTGAGGGGTGCGCATTCTGCAAGTCAGAAGGTCACATTACGGAGTCTTGTCCTGCGGACATACCTTCGGAAAAGAGAAGCAAATTTTGTCGAAGGAGATGCGATGCTTTCGCTGCACGCTGAAAGAACACCGAGCACGTGACTGTCGCCGGAAGATTACCTGCACTGCGTGCGCCGGTAGACATGTATCAAGCGTGTGTAGCCCGAGAAAGAACAACGCACGGAATTCTCGTTCTGAAGGAAGTCCGAACCCACGCACGACGGTCTGCGCATCAGTCGGAAAGAAGTCAGGAGTTGACACAAGTGGATGCGTTCTCCTCCAAACTTTCCGAGCCTGGGCAGTGAGTGACAACGCCTGCCGCATTAACACGCCAAATTACACACTTTTCATCGTTTATCCGGTTGATAAGTCGCGAAAGAAGAAAAACTACCATGCGCGGCCTGCGGCGGCCGCGCCAACTAAAGGTTTGTGACGACGGGAGGAGACGCAGCGTGATTGGACGATGTCCAAGGTTAGCATTCAAACAACTTTCGGTTTCGGTTCTGTAAAACAACATGCTTGACATCCGACGTTATCTGATGGGCATTCTCGATATCTTAGTAATCGTCATACCGCGCTTCTGCCATGTTGTCGGCTGTGAAATGCCCAAGATAAGCCTCTCAGGATGGCTTGGAATCGTAGTAATTACTATACTCGGTTACAACTCAAGAACGGCACCACCTCATGTGGGGTATCACTCCGCCAAAGCGCCGGACCCGTGACGTCAGTGCGCGCGCGTTTTGAAAGGGGTTTGCTATGAATGCGTCATATCGTCTGCCTTGTCTCACGCAGTTTGTTTGTCGTCACTGGAGTCGTTTATAAGCATATTAAGTCCAAAAAATCACGGGAACGGCTCACGCCATGTTCAAAATATTCCCAGTAACGCCCTACTTGCGCCGCGCGGAGAAACATCCGGCTAAGGTGATAAGGCACAGCGGAAACTTCCGGTGCCGTTCTTAAGAGGGTTCAGCAGTTCGGCGCCAACTCAGATTCGCATTTTTTCGCTTCATAGATGGCATCACGTACCGCCACCAAAAAGCTGCGTCAGGTAGTTGCAATCTAGCAGTGTAAAAACAACCAGGACACCGAAGCACGCTTTATTCCGCCGCACGAAAGGAAATAGCTCCGATGACGGCATGCATCGGTCGTGCGATGACACGAGCGTTCCCTGATACGACCGAAAATCATGGCCAAGAATGTCAGATATCAGTACGGAATGAATACCGGCATGACTTGGCCAAGATGTTTTTTTTTTGCGTTTTTGCATGCCGTTGTTTTTTCTGGAGAACACGAAGTCGGCGACTTGCAAAGAGGGCGAGGAGGGTGCTTCTCGTGGTGCGAATGAAAAGATACATTCATTTCCTGCGACCCCCAGATAAGGCCACTGCGTCTAAGAAGGCGACAGAACATGTATTTACAGGTTTTCTAAACCTTTGGTTTAGAAAAGGTAAGAACAGGTAAGAACACAGAAATACGACAGCGCGTATACACAATTCACTTTCGCGCCAGCATAAACGGCGGCGGTTACATGGCTCCGACCGACAGAAGAGCATTGCAGCGAGCTACGGAAGCGGCAAGGGGTGCGTGTGGACCTACTGGGCTGCAGGCTTCCCTCAGCATTCGTTGTGAATCCTGCCGTTTGCGGGATAGAAGCTTGGTTCGCTGCGCTTCTGTGGAAGCCACGACTTCTTCAAGGAGAATTCTATCCCGCTTATGCGTGTTAAATTACTGCAGCGACGACTGCGAGTGTTACGCATGAAGAAAATCGCACCAATGTCAGAGCAGAAACTGACAACACACCTCTTGCGGGCGAGCAAATCACGCTGTGCGGCGTTGTGCCGGAAATAACTACAGCTTTATCAGCCCTTCTAGGTGAAGAAGGGTGCCTAAAGTTGTCACCCGCTTCGGTTTTAACATGCAAATATATTTGTACTCTGAGCAAATTTCTTCCTTAATATTTTCCGCAATCGAGATAACATTATTCATAACATTTCTCGAATAGTGAGACAGCTTAGTTGGAATTTATTACTGCTGTATTGCTTTTGAAGAGTTTCGTACAATGCGACATGGGATTTGTAGTAAAAGTGCACGATTGTACGTAGTATCGACGGGATAACATTTCGTCATAAAAAATCACCAAACAAGAACTATCACTTTCCCGATCACACTATTATGCAAGCGGTTAAGCCTAATCTAAGCTACGCAAATGGTTGTTCGAACGGTAGTAATTGTGGCCATTGCTGCAACGACTTGTGAGTTCTTGGACAATTCAATTTGGCTAGCTCCCCGTTGTTTTTAGCATGAGAAGCGAAACGGGAAACGGGGTGTGGCGGATGGGATCCAGACTCTGCTTAGAACGCTATTTTATGACCTGTAACAATGGTGATTTCTCTCTTAGCTCGTTCTTTTTGTTCTTTTCCGCGAAATGTGTTTGGAGAACCAAGATGTTCTATTTAGACGGCTTTAAATCCTACGCAGCGCAATTATTTGAGGCGTTTTATTGTATTGTTTATTTTTGTAAATAAATATAACAAATTATTGTGACCATAAATATTACGGAACGACGAAAGCGCATGTAACAAGTGCAATGCGTAGGTCACAGCTTAGGTAAACGTTACCGTAACGCTAAAGTCATATGTTATACATTGAGCTAAATGTGACTAACGAAATGTGATGCCGGTTTACTTAAATTATCGCACATTTTTCTCAATTTTTCATAATACGTCCATACTGCGTAAATTGAGTAGTGTACGTACGTACGTATGTGCACTGTATATGTATGTATGTATGTATGTATTGTATGTATGTATGTATGAATGAATGATCAGCCTCTCGAGGGCGTTGCCCGTGGAAGTCCAACTGCTTTTATGTTGCTCTGTCCGAATAACTCATTTACGCTTAATTTCTTTATTTCGTTCTTTCATAGCGCTAGCGGTCTTCTGCTCTTTCCATTCTCATTTCAGGGTAGTCATTCCGTTACCGCGGTGGTCCAACGGTTATCCGTTGGGGCCAAAACATGGCCTCCCTCAGTTCACTCTCAGTGGTATATTCCCTCCTCCCCCCCAGTAACACAGTAACCCAAGACGCTCATTCCCAATGTCGGAGCGGTTTTTTTATCATTATTGTTTCGGTGGCCACATGGGCCGACCGAAGATTGTTTTGACGTAATAACTTTCTGACTGGGAACTTTGTAACCTAGAAATCCGGCTATCAGATGCTTTTCGGCTGTTCAGGTGCCCCATGCCTCTGTTCGGGCCGAGGATAAAGCCCGGCGAGCGTGTGGCATGTACAGCTCCGAGTGACATGAGCCTGAGGGCGCAGCTTCGCGGCGCTCAGCTTCCGCCCGGAGCCCTTTACGCACACCTGGTGAGCTTAGGTTCTGAGCGCTGTACCTCTGCACGCAGTTACAATTTCGGAAATGTAATAATCGATACGAGATGGACTCATGATCCTCTACTAGTTAATCATTACAATCAAGCATCTAACTTAAAGGTGTTGTGCCACCAAAGTTTAAGTCAAGTCAAAAGCCTACTGTACTTCCACAATGCAACGACCCTGCAACACGAAGTGCTGGAACAGCTTAGCGCAATATAATACTTTATTCGCTCTAAAAATTCCTAATGCTCTTTGGAATATCGGGACCATGCTAGCGCCATAACCATGACGTCAGTAATACTCACAATTTGTGACGTTACACGCTAGCGACTTTGACGTACGTAAATCCATTACCACTTTGTTTGGGGCTTGGTCGTATCGCACCTTATACCGATACCGCGACGACGACGCACCCGAGAAAGGTTAAAACATCCCAAATGCCGTTGGCAGACGCGCTTTTCACAACGCCACGCACACAAATACGTGGATGGAAAGTGCGTTGTGACTGACCCCGACCGAAGACGCCAACAAAACGGGCGCCTGACTTCCACGACGCCGTCATTCGACCGAGAAGCGAAAACTGCGCCCCGACAACATTCGTGCCGCAATGACGCGGATCATTTTTGTTAGTTTTCGAGTGTAATAAACTCAGTTAAGTCCATGAAGCCCATACAACTAACACTATAAGCGATGATGGCGTTCACGCTTCGGTGCTTTCGGGGACGCGCTACCCCGGAATGCTGCACGGCTCCCTGTAAAAATTATAAGGTCAGTTTCGGGAAGAAGATTACGTAGGGAATTTGGGGACCTCAGAATATACCAAGGAACTAAAACGTAAAACCCAAAATACGGCAAAATCCTTCATGCAAAATCGCAGCGCAGGGGCAACTTATTTTGCGGGTTCGCGAAAAGCAGATTGTGGCGGTGTGGGGGGTTGGAACCTTGCTGCGCAAGCGCATTTAAAAAATGTGATTTACAACAGGAATTCTGTAAACGCTAGTAAACACCACGTAGACTCAGATGGGCTCCAAACTAGTACGGTTATCCGGATGGAATCGTTTGTCGCTGGAGTGGTCCGCGCGTTTCGAACCGTCCGGTCAACGATGCCGGTTCGATTCGCGGCGGGGCAGCTTTTTTTTTTTTTGACGTTTTTTAGCATTTTATGGTTTGAATCCATGGTTTCTTTGTCTTTCATCCGAGGATGCAGACAAAAATGTGTCGGAGCTGTCCTTGCGTGACAGTCCGTGTTTACTTCCGTTAAGCATAACAGAGCCGCAGTGTCGCACGTGCAGCGCCGCTCGTGCCCTGCAGGTTCCTCGAACACTGTGACGCACTGCTTGATTCGGCGCGCAGTCGAAACCGTCCTGTTCACGTGAATATGGCGATAATAAATTGTTCACTCAGAATATGTGCGAGTGAGAACAGTATCGTGCTTTCTAACGAATTAAAAAGTTTGAACAAGAAAGCCAAGCAACAAATTTGGTGGCACATTTAGATAATTGAACGGTGATAACCAATCAATTACTTATTTCCAAATGTTGGCACCTGCCAGTCCCTATCATTAGCGCAGAGATACAGTTTACCACAATCATGTTTTTTTATATTATTAGTCTCGATGAACACCGTATACTCACACATTTCTTTTACCCATTTTTGAATTACAGCCTTGCTTATTGTTGTCTCTGATGCCTTATACCTCATTTACCAGTGCCTCACCCGAGGGCACACCACTTGTGAGCGCTTCAATAAATAATAAATTAAAATAGGCTGGTTGCGCTTGGCGGCGGTAACGTAGCCGTCCTAAATAAACCAAACATTCACGGAAAATTAGCTAACAAAAAAGATTTTGCACGTATGTGTGATCATTATTAGTTTGGATTTTGTCTGTAAGAGAAGAAATGGACGTTGGACCCCGCGCGGGGCACGAGATTTAGCCCCCTCGCAACGGCCCTCCCCGCTGGTCATTAAATAGTAAATAGTGACGTCATATAGCGCCGATGCAAGCCGCTGCTGGCGGTATGGCGTATCCGAAAGTGCCGAAAGCACTGAATGCCTGAATTTCTGGTCGCAACGTAGATGAAAGAGTTGATAGAGTTAGGAAGCACTATCAGAAATGTGCGAGAACTTGTATGGGGGCCAAGGCCTTTGCCGATGGACGCGTAGATTTCGACTCGCAGCCGATGGGCCCGTTGAAACCCACGTACGCGGCACCGTGAGCGTGATTTTGAGCCTGCTGCGGCATTTCCGGCAAGCTCTGCTATCAAAAGTTTGCCCCGGGAAGTTCGAAGCTAAATGGGGGGCCTGAAATCGCTGTGTTTTCAATCAGCAGCGCTGAACAGGCCCGGACGGTAACGCGGACTGTATCGTCGCAGTGCGATTGTGCAACCACGGATAGCAGAAAATAATCATTGGTGTCCCACGGCGTACCGCGTCAACCCAGCACGTGTTTCCCCTTAAGGAGATTGCAAAAAAGGGCCCGAAAACGGCAGTTTGGGGCGTTTTTTGATATATTTTCCCAGTGGAGAATTGTGGCAAAATGTTTACCCGAAATACGGTGCGGCGGAAAAGTCTGGTGATCATGAGCTTCTGCATCATAAATGCATGGCATTTACCTTGGGAAAGATTTTTTCAGAAGTTATTGCAGCTGGTGGTGAACCAACTCAGAAAAGTGGGAAAATACATCGCGATACAAAAGGGTGTGAAAAGTGAGAACTGGCAGTCTCGATCCCGTGGCCCAGATCCGTGGCTGGGAGTTCCCTCATGCATTCAGTCCTCAGGTTGGCACACACATGAGTCGCAAAAGGAAGGGTCCTCCAAAAGGTACACAGCTGGGGCTTATGCCATAGCTGCTGCCCTGCATAACCCCGTCGATGCGGCGGGCCAGCGATCCCCTCATCAAAGGGCTTAATTCAGGACCCCACCGAAGGGTCAGAGAGAAGCTGTACGACGGTACAGGAAGGTATACACTTCACCATCATGTCTCCAGCATATGAAAACCCTGGGTTCTAGCAGACTCAATAGTCAAGTCAAAGAGTCTTAAGATTGCCTGGAACGTTGGGAAGCTAGCGATGGTTTGTTCCATGGGGATGAGCAGCGAGCACACTGCAATGTAGTGATAGGCAAGGTCGGCTGTAATGGTGCGAGTTTAACCAAAAGAAATGGTGAAACATCCAATTTCAAACGCATTGTGTAATAGGGCCGAGTGACGCAAGGACGTACAAATGGTTATCTGTGTGTTAACTGTACGGCACCAGTATACACAAACTGATGGGGCCCCATAATTGCCCAGTTATGCTTTTGCGGGGCTAGGTGGTGGCTGTCTGCACAAACAGACTTGGATGTCATAGAGAAATAGCTAAGTCTGTATGGAACTTCCCTGCTCTACACATTTTTGTACTGGTTATTGTTTGAAAGTTTACCAAAAAATTATGTCATTTGTTTTTGGGCAAAGAAGTTTTTTAAGAACCTTGTATTTTTTCTTCGTAAGCCTCTGTACAGCCTGCCTACTGTGTAAAAAGTGCTCGCCAATGCCCACTTGCCAGCCAGCTTCAGGGCTTGTAACGATTTACGGATTTTTCGTGGCCAACATAAATTCCAAGGCCCCGGTGGTACACTTTTTTTACTTGGTCAGTGACTGCCTGTTTCTTCAACAAGGACCAGAGTTCGGTCGAAGACTACGGGAAGTGCAAGTCTCAAGAAGTTTGACAGCAGGATGACACTAACACAACCAACGGGTTCATGTGAAACCCGAAGCCCATCCCACATAGTGCCATGCAAGAACCCCTGCTGGTCTCTTGATTTTTATGCGAGGCATTCAATGGGGGGACTAGTGGGTTAGCTGGCCAGTTTGGGGCCAAAATACTCACTTTTTGTTTCAGCAGCTCTCAAAGGCTATCTAGATGTCTTGTTTTTAACGCAAAAAAAAAAGGCAAGCTCCAGGGGGCTAAAAATTGTTCCTTCCAGCAATGTGCGAGCCCGAGGAACCCTGCCTATAGGTGATCCTCATGTTTTTAGCTCCCACAGCAGCACGAATCAGTGACTGAAAAGATGGTGGCCAAAGGGAGAAAAGGGGTGGTTCCTGCAAAAAGCCCTTGATTCCAGCAAAGAGCTGATGACTGAGTAATGGCCGGGGTGTCGAAATACCTTCTGGCCTTTCGTGTACAGTGCATTCACAAAGTTCTTTTTTAGAACTTGCCCATGACACACATTAGGAAGACGGTAATTTCCCCAAATTTGAGTTGAAATTTGGATTAGTAACAAATCAACTCCCCTTTCCTTTCAATTAGCTGCTTCCGAGCTTTACTTCAAAAACCCATTTTTTTATTTACGATAATGGATTGATATGGAATATTCTTATTTACCCCTGCTCAAATAAACTGTGTTTTTAAAGCTGCGTGATGCAGGGTCATTCTTCAAAGTGTTGTGTAGGGGTACAAAGCTATACTATAAACTTAAAACCGGGCAAGTGAAGTTTCCCGTTCATATCCAAATATTTATAAATTTTGTAGCATTCTAACTGACTACAACACTTTGGGGTACTCAACTCAGCTACCCTTTTTCCCATGCCTTTTTTATTGTTGTGCTCTACAAACCATCCCAACTGGAACATGCTTGAATTTGGGCCCAAAATTCTTTTGCTATTTACACGATTGCAGCTTGAAACAATTGCTATTGTTTAGTTTAGCCTATGACCAACAGGTCATTAACTACTGTCAAACCATATTAAACATTAATTGCTTTTATAACAAACGTATTTCATTTTACATAAACATTTGGTTGTTACCCCACTTGACGTTTTTGTTACAAGAGCCTGTTTATTTATCTAGGTTGAAGGACATGACAACCAAATGCCTTACTGCAATACATTCACATGCCCGTTTTCAGCAAATACAACAGAAAACCACACTTTTGGTTTAGCAATTTTGGGGTCCAGCAAAAAAGGAATCTTTCTAAGGCTTTCTGCAGAGCTTTGCACTAAGAAAAGATCCACTTGGTTGTTTTTTCCGCAGGACTGTTGTATGCTAGAAGGCATCACTGCTTATTGGCATTTTTTCGTGTATTGTGCCAAGAAAACCCTTGGTTTTGTTGGAAAAGGAATTGACACCACAGCTGTGAGAGAAAGTAGAGCTACTCAATGACTTTTTTACAGCCACGGAATTTTGGTAGAATCCTTGTCATTGACAAACACCATGTTTGCTTTCTGTCTGAAGGTGTGAATCTTTGGTTTATATTTTGGGGAAAATACAGCGACAATAACATACTGGTACAAGGAAAGTGCTGTATGAAATGTCCCCCTGTGTTCGCACTTTTTTCCATTTCCCCATGAAGACTTGCTACATGCCTGATCAAGCCTGTTTTTGTGTAACAAATGTCAAAAGCGAAGCACGTTATCAAGCTCACATGCTGCCCATTGAACCAAAGCAGAAGTACTTCACTGGGGTCATTTGGTTGTTGAAGCCTTCCTCTGTTTCGGGCTGGTACTGCAATATTCACAAACACCAATAAAGACATTACGTCCACATAGGTGTCCTCAGGGTCCAGTTCCTGCACAAGGTATTAAGTACTCTCGGAGAGGGAATGTCAAGTGTCAAGAACTTCCCTCGTAGATGTGCTCCATAAAGTTTTTAGCTGTTAGCTTAAAAAAGTTCAGTCCCCATTTTATTCAAGCTAATTACCACACCAGAAGTGCTTTCTAGCAGTTGGGCTCCTGGGTATCACTTGCAAACAAAATTTTTGGGCACTGCATTATGGCCCTTTCGACTAAGCTAGTCTCTTAAGCAATTACCGAAACAGTTTTTTACACAGCACAGAGTTAAGCAAAAGCTGAAAATCTCCTTGCATTAAAACTTTTACTGTTCACCCCCTGCCCCAAACCAGAGCAGACAATTACCAGCTTGAACACAATATTAATGTCGAGTTGAATTCCACAGTAGTGCTCCGGATGGTACATTGAAAATTTACAGTCAATCAGAATTCTGAATCCTCCATAAGCCTTGAGAGAAGGCTTTTTTTACCATTCTGGCCACCCTGAGTGGGCAGAAAGTATTGTTGTTGGTTTTGTTCTTCCCAACCAAACACATAAACAAAAAATGCGTACCAAATACAAACAGAACGATGCAGGATGAAGTTTTGTTGACTAACCGGTTCAAGCAGTGGGCAAATTAGGGAAAAAAATCCCTGCGGTAATTTGAACGAAGTTGAGACGCTGCCAGACGATCAGCTGGTGGGAGGGAGGGCTATCCTATTATCCTTGCTACCTCTTTACTATAATTGAGCAGATAGACAACCTTTCATTAAACTTGCTAGCTGGCAGTTCCACGTACCCTATGTAGAAAATTTCAAGGTAGACAAAACGTTGTTTCCTGTGCATTCAATAATGGCTGCCTACAGATTGCTTAGAATTCGCAGCTCATTTGAAGTCTTGCATATCATGAAAGCACAATAGTATTATTCGAAGCAACAAATTGAAAAACATAGATGAACAACAAGAGCACTTGTTTACCTTGAGCACACCAAACTTGAAAGCACTATTTAACACAAGTGTCAAGCTTGGCACAAACGGCGATCTTATCGGCTTGACTTCTCCCGAACTTGCACATTTGGAGCTTGAGCCTCCTTGCACAGGAAGCCAGCCAGTGAGCGGCTGGTTTCACAAGCTAGTACCTATGCTGCCCATGGACGGGCGGCTGCTGGGCTCTCCCATTCACCAGGCCACCCACGAAAGTGGAGCTGCGCTCCCTGCATGCAGCGTGCACGGATCGTTTCCGCGGGGTAGTAAGTTTCTTGCAGTGCCCCGCGAGAAAAATTGCAGAACAGGCTACATGCGAGGACGGATTGCGTTCGACGATGCCCTGCGCTACCTGACGATACTTGATTCGTGCAACTGACGCTGACACTGCGTCGCTCGCGTTATCACGTCATCAAAGTCAGCTACCTCGTTAGCCACGGCGCAAAGCGCTGGAAAACTGATCCGCACGTTGTTCACGCCAGAATCAAAACAAGGCTTGGAATGCAAGTAGCGATCGGAACAAGTAGACAACGAATGCAGGAGCATAAAGCCGATGGCACGCGAACTGCAAGACAATATGAAGCTAGCAACATATTTAACAGCAACAAAAGGAGCACGGAAAAAAGCGGGGTGAAGCAGCTTGCCAAAATAGGATGCGTTAGGCTTACCAAGACTAGCAGCAGCAAGTTCACGAGAAATACTCAATAAATAACTGCAAACAATCCTCCCAACAAGAAAAAGCGCCGCGAGGCAGCCGCTGTGCTAGGCGATAAGGATGTAACGTTGCGCAGGCTTGCGGTTGGAGCCAAGGCCGGAATCCCGCATGGCGCACACACACGCCGTTCCTTCAAATGTGCAAAAAAAAAAAAAAGTGACGCCACAGGAAGTCACGTGACTAGTTTAGTTTGACGTCACTTCTGCGGGGCAGGAGCCACCGCGAGGGGGCTAGATCTCGTACCCCGCGCGGGGCACGAGACTTACCCATGTTAATATGTACAGACAACGTGAAAAACAATGAATAATCAATTGTGCACTATTCGAATCGACACGTCCGAAAAACTTTTAAAGCAATGGGTAAAAATTAACCTCCAGCAATGACCCCAGCAATTACCAGAAAATAACGCCAGAAACAAGAGTGAAAAATTTACACCATCTTCCCGCGAGGGGACCATGGTAGATGCGACGCATCGTGGGGGGGGGGGGGGGTGTGAAACACGCTGCGTAAAATGGAAACATAACAACAATGGACATGCTAACATAACGGAAACGCAACGGAAACCCACATAGTCTCCACTCAAATCATCGGTGGTCATCGGATGTAATCGGCGGAGCGGCGCGGTGGAACCACAGCACAGGGAGGATTAGAAGCAAAGGTCTAGCTTTGCCTGTAGTGACGAAAAAATCGTAGCGGCGGCGTCGTGAACTACCGAGGACGCCCGCTTGGTGCCGCTGTAAACAAGGCTTTGTAAACATGGCGGATGCTTTTTGCACAGGCCGCTTGAACTCCTTAATAACATGGCTGCTCTCGCACGGCAGCCGCCGGCTCGCTGCTCCTGCTGGTTGCTGGCTGGCACGCTGGCCGCGTGTTTACTTGCGCCGCGCTAGTGAAGTGATGTTACGCCAGGTGACCAGATGGCCTCGACTGGCACAGACCACAGTGAGCAGCAAGTGAGAACAAATCGTTTATTGACATCCGCAAGTTTACAGAGGCCAGGACATCATTTCATTTCGATCATTTCGAAGCGAATATATCTACTTAGGCCAAGTTGTGACCCCAGATCCCAACCATGATGCAGAGATAATTAGAAGGATCAGAATGGGGTGGGGTGCATATGGCAGACATTCTCAGATAATGAATAGCAGCCTACCATTGTCCCTGAAGAAGAAAGTGTATGACAGCTGCATCTTACCGGTACTCACCTACGGGGCAGAAACTTGGAGGCTCACTAAGAGGGTTCAACTTAAATTGAGAACGACTCAGCGGGCAATGGAGCGGAAAATGATAGGTGTAACATTAAGGGACAAGAGGAGAGCGGAGTGGGTCAGAGAGCAAACTGGTGTTAAAGACATATTAGTAGAAATTAAGAAGAAGAAATGGACGTGGGCAGGGCATGTAATGCGAAGGCAAGATAACCGCTGGTCATTAAGGGTAAAGAGTGGATCCCTAGAGAAGGCAAGCGTTGTAGGGGGCGGCCGAAAGTTAGATGGGCAGATGAGATCAAGAAGTTTGCGGGGATAAATTGGTCACAGTTGGCACAGGACCAAGATAATTGGAGAATAATGGGAGAGGCCTTTGCCCTGCAGTGGGCGTAGATAGGCTGGTGATGATGATGAATTGTACGTCGCTCTCGTGACTTTTTTTTTTTTTTTGCCATAACAACTCGTTCACTTGCGCTAAGATTTCGAACGAAGGGCACGCAACCAGCACTCAGTCGACGATGAAAGGCGGCGGTATACAGCGAGCGTCATCAGTTCGCACGTGCGATGTGCCCACCTTCCGCATCCATCACATTGGAGAGCGGCGACGTTGTCATACACAACCTTTTCGCAGCGGCTGCAAGTAGGACGTGACGACGTGCGCTTGGGGCCGGGATTGATCGCAATGTCTCCAGCGAGCAAGAGGCACAACGTGACTGTCGGGCGGCCAGGAAGGGGTGCGCACATGTGGCGGCATACCTTGGGGCGATGCTTCAGCGAGGTGGTGGGAACCAACTCCGTGCACAGCGCGCGAGACAGACTTGTAGTGGCGAGCACGCTCAGACGGGCGCATCCGTCGTGAGGAGCAACACGTACGTTTGGCGAGGTCTGGACCGAGGCGAGTCCGTAAAACGAAGAGTGATGCCAATAGCAAGAGGAGTCGCAGCCTGGCTATAGGCCTAGATGCGCCATCACAACAAGTCGATGCGGCGGTACAGCGGCCCCGCTAACACGGGCTCCAACAGGCTCACGCGGGTCGCTGAGCCTTCCCGGTGGCACGTATCACACTTACTGCATGTTCACAGCGCAGAAATACTCAAGAAAACTAGATTTGACAAGACCACAGAGAATAAGTCAACGTTTTTAGATTAGGTCAGTTGGCAAAGAGCGCGGCCTTCCAAGCCAAACCGCGGCGCGGGCCGGTTGCTGCCGCCGACCAGGCGGTGGCGCGGTGCGCCGCTGCGAGGGTGTCCGCAGCTTGATGTTAGGGAGCCTACATAAGCCGCGCCTTCGTCGTTTAGGGTGGCGACAGCAGAGTCCAAGGTTTCCTAACGGTGGCTGCGGCGGCCGCCAAACTTGACGGGCCGCCATATTGTCCCCGGCGCCCGCCCGACCCAGGGAGCCGGCATGCGCCGCGCCTATGGAGGCGCGGAATAGGCTATCTCTAGAACGACCTGCTTCGAAACGATCGTGCGTGGTTAGTGGTTATCGCCAAGCAGCTTTCCAAAAACTTCCTGCTGCTGGGAACAGTTGAGATCGTGGGATCATTCGTTTAATGCGGCATTCACGTCCTTGGTAAAGGCTTGCCAATGCCTCCTTTGGAGGCCCTAGCTGTACGTAGAAGCGCGCGAATACGCGATTTTTTGTGCGTGGAGCTCGATGTGGCGCATAGCCGGTGTATCTTGTTTTTCACATGCAGAATCGTGCTACGGTGCATTATTTTTTTCGCAGGTCAGTTCGGTGGCAAGCACGAAATATATCTCAGAATTATCTGCTAATACATAAGCATTCTTCCGACGCTTGTTGCACGAACGTTTCATTTCCTTGGTGGCATTGAAGGAACACGTCTCTTTTAGGGGCGAAGCCCCTTAATGGCTCGGGCTGTGGCCGTCTCATGTCGTCGTCGATGTAGTCATGGCACTAAAACACCGGGACCCTTGTTTACGCCTTACGGTAAAGCGTAACGCGTACTAGGAAAACACACCAGGTCACTCGTTTTCCAATGCCTCGCGCTAGAACGCGCTGCGCTTCAAAGCTGTATCCTTCTACCCCCAACGGTTTCACCTCCGTGGCAAAAACGCCAAAGCGCCGAGGATACACTTGTACACCGCACGCTTCGCTTTTCCCCAGGTTTCACGTTAGTGGAAATGGCCGGGGATTTTATGTCGCCTTACCTCGCCGTCATTCTTAACCCGGGAAGGTTCTGTTTAGGTAATTGCACGATGACGCCCGATTAGAGAGACGGTAATTTCATTTTCAGTTTTTGGCTTTTATATCATTTTTTAATTGTTTTGGCACTATTACCCTTTTATTTTTTATGCACTATTATTCAATTGAATAGGTTGACTTTTCAAATTACGCATTTTTGTGCAGATACAAGGCACTACATGTTATTAGGGTACCCCGCAAATGCTATAGCATAGAAAATATCGGTGTAGTAGTAAAGTTTCCGATACAATAAAAATGGCCCGCACAGACTAAACCACTGTTGCCTATAGAACCTCCCCAGCCTATGCTTGAATCGTTCTGCCCAAACTGGGCATCTTAACGTGCCCAATGTGTAATTTAACACGTTTACACACACTAACAAGAATATTGTTGAGGTGGCAACACAAAATATTACATCTATGGCTGAACATACACGTCATCATGCCTTGAAGCGTACTTTCATTACACGCATAAAGGAAGACAAACTTCACGTAAAATTCTTTTATTGCACTGCTTGCGTGACATGCAGATGCCCCCTTCTCGAACAACAGGCGTACATGGGAAATACAACAAAACACACAAAGTAAATGTGTCCGAGCTAATAAAGGCATCGAATTTCAAGAAGCACTTTACGTAGCAGACTAATGCATGTAAAAGTTACCACTCATTCGTGACTTTTTTCCAATGGAGCTGTTGAAAAAAAACTGAACACACAGGCAACGAGCAAGATTAAAGCCCAGATGGGCTACACAGGTGGACAATGCTGATGAGACAAACGCAGAGATAACTAATGAAGGAGAAAGCAAGTAGAGAAGAATACGGCTTGCTTCACTGATGACAGTGAGAAAGCATTTTACACGTCTGCATAAGTAGTACTTTGAGCAAGGATACATACATGAACCAAAATATTGGGGAATAAATCAATAAGAAAATTCCCCAAGCCCCACTGGGTTAATTTAAATTACCCCACTGAAAATTACATGACATCAGTCGAGAACAAAAACACGTCGTGAGCAACTGACACAATGGAGAGCAACGTCTCGAGAGAAAGGTGCAAAGGGCTGGTACTGAGGAACAGCAAAAGAAAATGTTAGCAGTAAAATATTTTACAGCTATTTTGAACACACTATAATGTAAATTATACAAATAAGGCATCAATTTCCTTTATCATCATTGTACGGCAATGAAGTTGCATAGAGTCCTTAACAAAGGCAGTCCTAAATTATGATTGAACGTACCACACCCAAGTCTTCAAGTGTCCTCACATAAAAAAAAAATTTATCGCAGCTGCGTACGCTCTACGGTTCTAGCTGGCTGCTGAACTACTCCAAGTTTGCCGCAGCACAGGTTTTGCTTGCTGCCCCATTTACTCTGTGTTCATGCTGCTGCCTGAGGTAAATCTTTAGTCTTGTTCGGACATATTTTTCGAGAAGCAGCTTCTCTACAGTAGGCTTGTGCAAACTGCAACATCCCAAGTGCATTTTTACAGACTTCTGCAGGGCACTCAGAATGCTTGAAAATGGCTTTTTCACCTTCATGACTTCACCCATTTCAGCAAACGTTTTGAAGTTTTCTTCACAATCCATCAAAATTGTCATTACAGACATGCTTGGCTGGATCAGATTTCCAGCATTTTTCACGTACTCCTTCAACTGGATGAGGCTGCTGTATTTCCCAGGAGCACTGTCAGTCAGTACTGCTTTACAGCTTTTGCAGTTACCTATAGATTTTAAAACAGACCTCAGAAGGAAACCACCGATGTACGCTACGATGTCGCACTCTGCTTCCGTCAGTCCAATCACAAACAAGTTCTCTAACTCCTCAGCCTGCTGAATGGGGTCTTCCTCTAGCTTTTTTAAGCTTGGGTCAAGCAAGTCAGCCAGATGACTGCTGTCGTCAATGTTGTAGCTCGAAGTCTTAGGGGTGTGTACAAACTGGCTGACACAAATGGCCTTCAGTGCACATTTAACATCATACGCACTTGGAACTGGCTTCTTCAACCTCACAACTGAAAAATATTTTCTAGGCAATCTTGGATCAACCTAGCAGTGAGGAGGTACAAGTACCCGCGCCTCGCCAGGAGCTCCTCTGACAGGCGCAGCACAACAGTTGTAGACACCAAAAGACCGGCCTGCGATGGCTTCCAGTGTGCAGTTGCTCCCATGTTCATCCGAGTGAATGTAGCACATGCCAGCTGCAATGTCCCAACTGCTTCCTGGTGCTTTGCGCGGTCAAAATGACTTAAAGCAACGATGGGGTGTCGTGATGACATCAAAGTGTACCACTTAGTGACAAGGTCAAAAAACCAGGCAGTTGCTTCAGCTTCCGGCTTCAAGATTTTGAGCTTGATTAGATAGCGAATGGCAGGAGGTGCTTCACGGAACAACTGCACTGCGATGTTTACTTTCATTTTTGCGAAATGTCCATCGCTGACATGAATGTCCGACAGCTTGTTAGCGATTTTGAGGTCATTTTTTTATCATATTCGAGAACAGCCTCAACATGTTCAAGGGTAACAGTTTTTCCTGGGATGCAATGCTCCTCTGTCGTCTCCTTCCCCAGGGTAAAACTTCCTGAGCGGAGAAGCTGCCCACGTATGTTTTTCAAAACGTGAGCAGGATCAGCCATGAAATACAGCTCCCTACCATCCAAGTGAGGGTGTGGTATAGAGCAGACAGTTTGCGAGTGCCTGTGGCTTGAAAACTCCAGCAGCTGCCACACTTTCCTGTTGGCACTTCCCATGTCACTTGTTACAACAAGAACTCTCAGGGACACCTCAAAACAAAGCGCAATTAAATGAAATATAAGCTCCTTTAAAAGGCTTCCGTCAGTAGAACGACCAGTGAAGTGGTAAGCGATGACCTGTTTCCACCTCGTGTTTAGACCTCCAATCATAAACACGAGGGCATGGTTTGCAACGTTGTCAGTTGACTCTGGAAGTGTCGTACCCCCCCCAAAAAGGCAATCCAGAGAGCGGTCATGTTCAAACCCTTGACTAATTTCCATCTCATCCATGAAGAGGACGCAATCTTTCTCAATGTCTCCATGTTTCTGCCTTACGCTTTAGAACTCCAGCACTTCAGTAAGTACACCAGGCAGGAAGCGAATGTTTTGCATTCTTCGAATCAATGTCCGGTTAGATGGCAGTGGGTATGACAGAGACCTGAGCAATTCGTACCTGTTGTACCACATGCGTGCTTTATTTGGAGGGCTACGCGTATAGTCTGAACTGACCACTTGCGAACCCTGCCTTTTGTTGTTAGAGCCTTCGTTTGATCTGCAGCAAGAAATGTCGATGATCTTAATGCGTTCAGTTCTTGCTGACTAACCTTAGGTTTCTTGTTAGACTACGTACTTTTGATCTCGTCTGCTTATGCAGTTTTACCAAGTTTACACCTTCTGCTTAAGTCGGCGTTTTTTTTCCGGAGCTCGGAATTTTCCCGATGCAACGTCGACAATGTGAGAGTTGTGCTGCCTCCAAAATAAATGCAGCTGGCATGGTTGACTGTTCTTGTGGAGGAGTGAGACCTGCATCATTTGCTACGGTGTTGGGAGGGAGCTGTTTCAGAATGGCTACGGATGAACCTGGAGTAGCGTTTGTGTCGCTTGCTAGATTGTTGGCAGACAGGTGTGGTGGAGAGGCGGCTACTGTCTCATGATGACACCCAAACTCACCAGTGCTGTCTGCGTCATTGGCTGGAGGAACAAATGGCAGGGGCACACGCACGGATGTACACTCGCACCTACACTCGGCAGCACTGTCCGCATCACTTTCTAGATTGTTTGTAGGCGGTAGAGGAAATGAGAAATCTCCCAATGCGTGAGCAAGCCTGGACTCAGGATCGCTGGTACTGATGCTTGCTGCCTTGTTGGTGGGCAAACTTGACAGCAAGTGGGCTTCTGGAGGATCACCTCTCGCGAATTCAGCAGTGTCATGAGGAAGAGCATCTGGCTGTAAAACGGCTGCTGAAATATGAGCACTCAACTGAACACCGTGCTCAAAACTCGTTATGTCGCAAGGATCCATAGGCAGCTGTGGAATGTCTCCAGATGTGCAAACACGCTTGGTGTTAGACGAATTCGCAGGTTTCATGGCAGAAGTGCGCTTCTTCGGGACTTCCGGTGTTTTGGAGCAGCTGGAAAAAATTAAACATACAAACATTACTACAATAACATGCTTGCCTATGCATTCTCACTCAGCAAACAGTTCCAATACTTATTTTCGCTTTGCAGACTAAAAATTACAAGCAAAATGTTATCACGCACTTTCTTGAATGGTCTGCACCACACAAAGCATATTACTATTCCTTATAGATGTTCTGAGTAAACAAAAATAAGAGCGAAATGCCGCAGTGCAATTGAGGCAATGCATTTAGATGAGTTTGTCTTTTCTCTGAATGACCCAAACTAGATTCACAAATTCAAAGGAAAATTAAATTTGTGTCCATTTTACGGCTTTATATAACGAGTTCAGATATGTTCTTACCACGATAGGGAAAGAGAGTTTGGACAGCATCCGGCCTCAGCTTTTTCAGTCCATCTTGTCGGTGCTGCTCAAAACTTGAATCTTCAAATGTGCCTAGAACAAAAAAAGTCAATCTAAACAATAATTGAAAACCACATAATGCATTTGAATTACTCGCTCGCGAGGCAGAATGATCGCTTTCGCGCGTTTTTTTATCTTTTGGAATGGAAATTGATTATGCCCTCTAATTGCAGTACGGGAATTTTTATGGGGCGGCTCGCCACAGAAATCTTTGCAGACTTTAGTGACCCCTCATACGCCGTTTGGCAGTGTTGCATGAAAGAATCAATCATATATTCCACCCCCGCACGGAATATCAGCACAAGCAACGCAGGGAACAATTGCCCGTCTACGGGGGGGGGATTTCACTACACCTACGAGGCGAGTCTACGGTAGAGAGGGGAGATTTCACAAAGCCTGGGCGCCAGCCAATTTTTTCGGCGACCCGATGAATATCCAGCCCACGGCAGCTTCAAAATCGATTGCCGAACTCTGAATTGCAGCGCATTCGAAGATTTGGCAGTCGCTCAGTGACCGCTTTGTCGCTTGGTCTCGACCAATTTTTGTCGCAGTGACGAGAATCGCGTTTTTTTTTTTTTTTTTGTAGCAAGCGTGAACGGTCCGGGCCTTCCGATTCCGGGGATGTTTTATAACCAGGCTTAGTTTTGAACATTCACGTTTCATGCATGCGTAATCCGGCATAATCGAACCACGCAAAGCATCCACTTGCGCGCACGCTGCATTCGCACGCTAAATTGCCGCTCGGCTACGCGCAGCCGTCGCTGGAAGCCATCAAAACAGCCATGGCCTCCGCTACCGGCGCGCAACGACGCTGCGGCGACGGCGGAGGAGACGTTGAGGACACGACGGCGCTCGGTGAAAGCGTTGCAGGTGCATAGCACTTACATATAGAATATAGCTGCAAGTACGCGTGCAAAAAACATGAAGCGAGGTGCAATACTCACAGCGCAAACACGAGAAGCAGCAGTGGGCTCCCAGCGGTCCCTTTTCACTTGTACGAGCCAGCGCTTTCTTCGGTTCGGGCTGGCCGGGAAGCGGAACATCCGTGTGCCTTTTCTGCAATGGTTCGTACATTGCGGAACGCAACAGCCGGGCATTTTTGGTGCTCACACAACTCCCCACACGTTCACCGAGCTGGCATGGTTACGAAAAGCTTCCCGTGGTCAACAAAAGTCACCGCGAGTCACGGGCGGCAAAGACGCAGCCTTACGCACACGGCGGCAGTGAGCCGACTGGGCAACAACATGGCGCCGTATCGGCCCCGTTGCTATGGCAACGTGTGCTGGCAACGCTGCCCGACGGCGGGAGGCGGCACGAGCTGTGTCAAAGAGTGGCACCACCCTAAACGACGAAGGCGCGGCTTATGTAGGCTCCCTAGTTGAGATCGGTCTCGGCGCGTCGTCTGCTACTCCTTGCTTGGAAAGGCGCCGGTGAACGACCACCGCACACCGTTAATGTTCTTCTTTGACATGCGAAATAAAAATTCGCTCTACTCTAACGCTTAAGTGACTGAGGGTTTGCAATTTTACCGACATTATAACGAGAAACAGCTGTACTTAAGGAGAAAAAAAAAAAAAGACAAGGCAAACACTGCACAGTCCGCTTGTCTTCGGCTGCTTCCCGTTCCATTTATATTTTTCATTTATTTTTCCCCAGTACGGGATCCCTTATAGCTCAATAATGTTTAAAGCATACCCGAACACGTCTTACACTTCTGAAACTGCGGGAAAGCCTACAATAGTCAGCCATCTACTTGGAATCAAGAAAAGACGCCTCGACATTTTTATTTATGCTGTGGAAGCAAATGCAGTAGGTACGTTTTCACAAGAACATATTTACAACCCCAACAAAACTGATCAAGTTGAGCCGAGCAAGAACATATTTACAACCCCAACAAAACTGATCAAGTGAGCCGATTGGAAACCAAGTGCTGACGTGCGCGCTCACGTGCACGCGCTCAGCAAATTCTTGGTATTTTAACTGCGGACACGAAAAATTATGATTTGTTAAACAGCTTCGCTGTTAACAAAGAAAACTGAACCAATTATTAAACCAATGTTTTTTTTTTATTTCCCTGACAGGTATAAATGTGGTTTCTTAAAAGAAATAAACGTTTTTTCTCGGATGAGAATGTTTGTCGTACTGCTATTCTTTTTTGTTGGTTCGTAAATCTGATGGACTATCTGTTAGGGTCACAGACACTTTATTTATCTTCTTGTAGTCCTGATATGCCGATATTTTAAAGCGTAGCTTTCACTTATCTTCTTGTGGCCCTGCTTATGCCGATTTTTTAAAGCGTTTAGCCTGGGTAGTTTTTCCGCTGAGCCATCGCTTATGCTGTCTTCTGCGTTGATTTTTCCTGCTCGTTTCTTTTGCAATCTACAGATAGGCAAAACTTCTCAGTTTTGACTAGTCAGATTAATTTATTTATAAGAGGTTTAACGCGCCGACGCTTCACAGGTGATGAGGCGTGCCGTAGTGGAAGGTTCCGGATTAATTTGACCACGTAGGGGATCTTTAACATGCGCTGAAATCTCGAACACGGGTGTTTTCGCTTTCCGCCTCTATCAGAAATAGCGGCCGCCGTGGCCGGGAATCGAACCCGAGTCCTTGCGCCCAGCAGCACGGCGCCTTAGCCACCGCGCCGGGTGGGGATCTGATCTGACAGCACCGTGAATATGTTGTGCCACACACACTGCATGCCCTTTCACGGCAGTTGTTGCGGATGAAACGTCTGGAAACAGGTAACATTTGTTCCAAGGGCTGATCTTTAAGGCAACAATGTAGCGAATAAATGTTGCTACATTCTCCTGCCTTGACAGCTGAGGGTGAATATTCCCATTTTTATCGCTGTAGCTACACGGCGGTACAAGTAAACCTCTTTAATTAACTTCATCCGACAAGTTTTGCCCGACTACTGCACCCTTCTCAATCAGCACAATTGCACCCAGAATGTTCGAGCTTGTAGAAGATAACCTGGGCTAGACGAAGCCTTCACATTCTACGATTGAAATGTCGGACATTTGCTGAATTCCTGCATAACCGCGAACCACAGCTCAGTTCCCAACGTACGTGCTGACATCGGCGCTTTCTACACCACTCGCGCCACTTACGCCAGTTTCCTCGCGCAAAGCCCACCATTTTGGCAGGACGCAACAATCCCATTTGGATGTTTTTCGGCATGACTTTGACGTCTTTGTGGCCACAGATGCTCAGGTATGTAAGGGAAATACGGGGCGCCGCGCTCTCCCTCAGAGTCCACCTGCCTTACGGTATCCTTACAGTTTGACCGTTCACGACGTGTTCGTAACAGTTGACGATGTCTGAAGGCCCACAATGAATGTCACAAACGTATGTTTATGGCGTAACCTTGAAGTTTTTCGCGGAATGCGATTTCCCACGCCTTCAATCCGTCAGGACCCTTCGGCGCTTTGAAGAAATGCCGCTGCACGGACTTGGCCGCTTCCGAAGCATACCCGAACGGCAGCCCGGCGCGCAGCACGTCAACAAACCGCACCGACACTTCAGAGATCCACTAAAATAGTATGCACGATGACAGCACAGAGTTAATACGTTAATACAGAGTGACGAGTAGGCGAGCGCCAACAGCACATCGAAAACACATGGCCGGGGCTAGCCTCGTTCCTCAAACTAGATCTCAACACGAAGCCCGCGAGCGAGTGGCGAGACGCCAACGCTTCTCGGAAGGCGGTCGCGCAAAGACTCGGCGACGCGCTCGCGCTGCGTCAACTGGATTCTCGGTACGCCGATCTGCGCGACTGGTTCGCCAAAAGGATCACCCAAGAGGCGCACGTTAGTCGGAGTATGTACACGAACTAATCTTGCAACACCACCTGTTGGGCCAAAAGTACCGCCTCTCGAGGCGCAGTTTGCACTGACTAATCTAAAAACGGCGAGTTCACCAGACGCCTGTCCGGCCAACAACAGATCGAGGTCGTGACGTCCACAGTTAAAAGTCACGTGGCAAAGGCGTTTTCGTCACTTCCTGGGCCGTGGGCTTTTTTTTTTTTTTACTTTTATCACAAAGGCATGCGCATAGCATCAAGAAGCATGCACCGCGGTAAAGAGTTTCACCCAAGGCTTCAGCCAAAGCATTTGAGGCGATTGCCAAAGGCATTGTGTGTGAGCTACGGTCGCTTCGCGCTTTTTTTATTGTTGTTATGGCGTCATTTTGCCCCTGGGATATTGTTCTGTGCCCGAGTTGGTTTCTTTCAACGTAGATTGATACCCGCGTGATATGTTGAAGTGTATCGTCGAAGTCTCCCTCGGTGTCGTGTTCTGCTTCTTTGAGCCAGCTCACGAATGAAGCCGTCACCTTGAGCCCTCGCAGGTGAAACGGCGACAACACCGATCTTTTCCTGAAGAATCTAGGACGAAGTTGTGACACCACTAGTTGTGCGCCCCATATCCTACAAGTATACACGTCACGTTGCCGTCAGCAACGACATGCAGCAAAAGAGCTCACCAAGCGAGGATATGCCGTGCTGTGAATGCAGCGAATTCAGTGATGTGGAAATGATTGTGTGCATTGGGGTGCCACGCTGGACGTACCACATTCGGCTTGTTATTGCGGTGACAGGTAAATGCGCAAACGAGGCGTGGTCGAGCTCACCGTGTTCCGGTACATCTATGAATTTCACGGTGACAGAGAGAGAGAGAGAGAGAGAGAGCCTTTAATGAAAGCTGAGAGGTCAGTCCCATTAACGAAGAATTTGTTTTATGGTAAAGGCGAGATTAGCCATTGCACTTAGCTTGCTATCGCCCTTGATGTCTGCGCTCTTGATGGCTGAGTGCGATGCTTGCACGTGCAGAAATTTTTTGCAGGCAGCTGTATGATGCGGGCTTCCAAATACAAGTGCCTACATTACGCTATTAATATTGCATGCATACTATTTACATTGCCTAAATAGTGAAAGAGCAACCTTTAAATCGTAAATCAGCGGGAAGCTGAAGGCATGTAAAGTTTGATAACTGCACGTCCCAGGCCTTATAGCACAGCAAGTGGTGAGCCTGTCTTATATGCACCTCCTGCAGTTGTAACTGCCCTAATTGCACCAGTGATGGTACAGGACGAGAATATTGGCAGATAAGCATCCAGTTGCAGAGTGTGGTGTTTTTATTGTCCCTCTGTTTTTTAGAACACACCCAGCTCAGTATCATCACAAACTTAATCAGAGCAAAGCGAAGTTCATCCAGCTGTGAGTGGTCATAGCGCTGTATTCTTATTTTTATGGCGAGCCTTCCCTGACCAAAACACCTTTTCCCATGGCGTTATACACCCATGACTACTATTTCCGAGACCCACTTTGGGTTGCCATAGAAGCAGCCATTCCACTGAGAGAAGGAAGAGTCACCTATGCAAGCCTTCCCCATCGAGATGTCAATAGTCACCTGTACTCATGCTATTGTCACTCCAATTGCCTTTGAACTCTCAGCTGTGCATTGTACTGTCAAAACTGCAAATGCTCAATGCAGGAACACACATGTACACTAGCTCAATCAGCGCAGTAAAGCACTGGGACAGGAAGATGCTTTGAGTCCTCCAGATATTCATGGTCACTATTCAATATTTCTATCCGGTGATTGCAAAGACACAGCCTGAATGCTTCTAACCACTTTGCCGACCACATTTTCCCCTCACCATACCAAACTCGTTGCCAAATACTGCCTCAAGGTCCTTCTTTCTTAAGACTAAAAATCTCTGCCCTCAACAGTTGCCTCTACATCTGCTGCCTTTGTCTGTTTCCGATATGAGGAAGTTTCTCTCCAAAGCCTTCTAGTTGGAGTGGCGGCCTCACACTTTTTCAATCTGGACACATGTAATACCCTGTCCACTGAAATCCATATGCATGAGTCACTA